>JAJSRW010001661.1:0-41152 GCA_022414725.1 Microglena sp. YARC | reverse complement strand
CTCTTCTCATGGATTCGGTCTCCGCGACGACGCACTCTGGATTGGGACACAAGCCGTCTTTCATCGAAGCTGTTTTATGTCGCTTGGTTCTTCTGGCAATCGTCGTGAACTGGCGAATGTTCTTGTGCGTCTTTGTTGTCTGTCGAAGATGTGGTTTTCCTGGGAGAAAACTCTCCCACACAGCTGACGTAAATCCTGGTTCCTGAAGCTCCTGATTTCATGAACTCTGCGATGTTGTGCACAAGCTCCTCTAATACTCTTCTGAAAATCAGTCGAGGGGAGCGTGACCCATCGCGCACGAATCTCGTAGGATTCGACATTGATTACGCGGTGATCGGGTCTAGCAGATTTAGTTTGTATGTCCGTGCGTGTGTTTTTCTTTCTCCATGTTTTCTATGTTGATGCCAAGTGATTGATGTCGTCCGTTATGTTCAATGTAGAGAGCGTGAGTTGGTCGTTGTTGTTGATCGTCTTTGATAAGCTTGTAAATTGAGGCCATGTTCACCGATCATTTTTCTGTTGGGCGCAGCTGTAGGTACTTACGACTTCGAGGCGTGGCAACTTCAGTGCACAAGCACCATGTGCGCAGTGTCGGTCGCGACGATCTTTCTATGCCGGTTTTCGTCAAACTTCGATGCATGTGTCCATGACCAGTTCCTTGAGGGCTCCTGTCCAGGACCTTGAAGCGACAGCCTCTGCACGAGTGCGCATCTCTAGAATCGCGTAGTGTCGGGTTAGCGAATGAAATGGATGATGATGACATTTGTGCTGATATATTAAACATAAATAGTGGATACATATCTTTAAGCAAAATGGGCTCAGAAAGAGAAATACAGAAAAGCTTAATATAGGACTTTGTAGAGTCTCTAACGCGCGCGACTGTAGCTGGAATGTTTCTCTGCAGAAATATACAGGGGGGCGGAAAAGACCCTTGTTGAATTGGATCGGCACGCACATGGGTGGAGGCCACTTGGGACCGCCCGTCGACGCCTCGCGAGCCCCCATATCGAGAACCTGTCGGATCGTTTGGGCTCTCTCCAACCTTTAGAGTATTTTTTTTACAAATCCGACTCGAGATCCCCGTTCTAGTTGTACGGTCCCGGTCACGAACCTGGTGGACGAAGCGGATACGTCATTTTTGGAAACCTGTACGTTGGCCACGTGCGCGTGTTTGGAAGATCCCATCTACGGGATGGACAACATGGCTACCCGAACAAGCCTGCATGCGGCGCTAAACGTAAGCATTGCGGACTACTTTTACGGACGCTCGTATCGCGTTCCGCACCCGCTTGTCCCTCTATCCGGGGCTGAATGACGACAAGCCGTTTTCGTCGAATACGAGGGGGGGCAGACAAGTGAGCCGAGTATTCAATTGGTGGCGGGATGCGGTGCTGTGGGAACATTCTGTACGTGCACTTCGACGCTCATTATTCCCGAGTCAGCACGGGAGGAGCGGGAGGCGACCTCTTTACTCTTGGAAGCACACGAAATCTTGTATCTTTCTTCTACAGTCGGCGGAACAGGTATTAAAACATACAGTCCCGACCGTTGATCGCCGTTTGCGGTGTTGTCCTTCTCAATTAAATGTACACTCGACAAGTCAGTGGATTACAGTTGGTTCTCAAATAATTTTGGGAGCTCAGTATATATTTGAATGATATCATCCCTGAAACGCAGGGTACAGGTCCGTGGTTCCCATAACAAATATTTTTTGAGGAGTCTCAGGAAGGTTTGTAATGATGATACACGTGTCCAAGAGCTCACTACATAGATGGGGTTTTAATGCTGATGCAGGTGGGTAAAAAGTAAGCGTTTAAAACGAAAAAGGAAAGAATATTGTCCATGCTTTAAATTACGTTTCCACGATATCCATTTGTGGACCTGGTCCTTAGTGCTGATGTCTCAAGCTAGCGAGTTCCGTTCGTTGGTGAGGCTCTAATCCTGATTATAAATTTCAAAAAAGGGCCGGAGGCAGGAAACACCCATCCATTTCATCATCGTTGTTACACTCAGACCGGTAATAAGGGTTACAAGTATTTGAATCAGGATTACAATTCTCTATGTACAACTTGGAACAGACGGTCGAGTTGGTGGTAACACACATGTACAACACTTGCTTGGGGCAAAGTTTTGAGCGCGAGAGTGGCTATACTTGCGAATTGTTAAGCGCACATGTGACAGTCTCGAGGGTGGATCTCAAACCCCACGGGTAAACGGAGTGTACAACCCGGAATAACCTACAAAATCGGATGTGGTCATAGAGTTCTTAAGGCGTCATTAAAATAGATCCACTTATACCTCTCTTGCTGTTCTTGTCGTCTTAAGGTAAAGGATGCTTTCGGATCATTACAATTCTCAATGTACGGAAGGTTGGACCGACGGTCGACTTTACACTTAGTATGTTGTACTGGCCACATCATGTTGTATTTGAACGAGGCAAATGATGTGCATCTCATAACAAGTATTTGAATGCCAGACTCACATCATACGGAACTGAACGAGGCAATGGGCATCTCAACAAGTATTTGAATGCCAGACGGATCTATCATGACAATGAAAGAGGCAATTGGCATCTTTAATTTGAGAACAACCTTGCTTTTTTTCGCCGAGCACCATTTTTACTGTTGCCGTCGACTGGTGCGTACATCACAGTAACTCTTCCGCCGATGCCTCCTGCAGCGAACCTCAGTAACTGTCTATAACTGTCATCTGCCTTGGCACGGTGCCTCCTCTCCCGCTGAAGACCTTCCGGATCCAACAGAACTTGCAAATATCGAGATAGCCTCCTGAGCAGCGAAACTTAGTGTGCCTGGCTATGATTGTCATCTGCATTGCCACGGTGGCTCCTCTCCTCGCGAACTCCGGATCCAACAGAACCTTTCAGATATCGAGATAGCCTCCCTGAGCAGCGCACCTCAGTGCTGGCTATTATTGGCATCTGCCTTGGCACGGTGCTCCTCTCACCGCGAACTCCGGATCAACAGAACTTGCAGATATCGAGATAGCTAAATGAGCATGCGAACCTAGTGCCTGGCTTATGAATTGTCATCTGCATTGGCACGGTGCTCCTCTCCCGCGAACAAATCCGGATCCAACAGAAACCTTGCAGATATCGAGATAGCCTCCCCTAGCGGAGAACCTCAGTGCCGTGGCTATGATTGTCATCTGCCTTGGCACGGTGCTCCTCTCCCCGCGAACTCCGGATCCAACAGAACCTTGCAGATATCGAGATAGCGCTCTCCTGAAGCGGCGAACCTCAGTGCGTGGCTATGATTGTCATCTGCCTTGGCACGGTGCTCCTCTCCCTGCGAACTCCGATCCAACAGAACCTTGCAGATATCGAGATAGCCCAGAAACCTCAGCATGATCCAGATATCCAGATGGCCTCCCTCGGCGGAGAACCTCAGTGCTGGCTATTATTGGCATCTGCCTTTGCACGGTGCTCCTCTCCCGCGAACAAAGATCCATCAGAACCTTGCAGATATCCAGATGGCCTCCCTCGGCGGAGAACCTCAGTGCTGGCTATTTATTGGCATCTGCTTTGCACGGTGCTCCTCTCCGCGTACAAAGGATCCATCAGAACCTTGCACACAGATGGCTCCCTCCGGCGACTCAGTGCCTGGCTATTATTGGCATCTGCTTTGGCACGGTGCTCCTCCCGCGAACAAAGGATTCATCAGAAACCTTGCAGACATCTAGATAGCTCCACTAGCGGCTAAACCTCAGTCCTGGCTGTGATTGGCATCTGCTTTGGCACGGTGCTTCTCGCCTGCAAACAAAGGATCCATCAGAACCTTGCAGACATCCACATGACCTCCCTCAGCGGCGACCCTCAGTACATGGCTGTGATTGTAATCTGCTTTGGCACTGTGCTCCTCTCCTGCGAACTCGGATCCAACAGAACCTTGCAGCGAGATACCTCCCTCAGCGCCCTCAGTGCGTGGCGATTGTCATCTGCCTTGGCACTCCTCCTCGGATCTCCGGGAACTTCAGATACCATATCTATGAATATCTCATGGCGTCATCCATCGGTGCTCAGCTCCCAGAAATCGCTGAACCTCAGTGGCCGCTATGATTGTAACGTTGTCTCTCCGCCAGGAACCTTGAACCTCAGTGCCTGGATATCGAGCACTCCCTGAAAGGCACCTCAGTGCCTGGCTATTATTGTCATCTGCTTTGGCACGGGTGCTCCTCTCCTCTCCCGAACAATGGATCCATCAGAACCTTGCAGAATCAGATGGCCTCCCTCGGCGCGAGAACCTCAGTGCCTGGCTATTATTGGCATCTGCTTTGGCACGGTGCTCCTCTCCCGCGAACAAAAAGGATCCATCAGAACCTTGCAGATATCCAGATGGGCCTCCTCGGCGGAGAAGAACCTCAGTGCTGGCTATTATTGGCATCTGCTTTGGCACGGTGCTCCTCTCCCGCGTACAAAGGATCCATCAGAACCTTGCAGACATCCAGATGGCCTCCTCGGCGGCGAACCTCAGTGCCTGGCTATTATTGGCATCTGCTTTGGCACGGTGCTCCTCTCCGCGAACAAAGGATTCATCAGAACTTGCAGACATCTAGATAGCCTCCACTAGCGGCTAACCTCAGTGCCTGGCTGTGATTGGCATCTGCTTTGGCACGGTGCTCCTCGCCTGCAAACAAAGGATCCATCAGAACCTTGCAGACATCCACATGACCTCCCTCAGCGGCGACCCTCAGTACATGGCTGTGATTGTAATCTGCTTTGGCACTGTGCTCCTCTCCTGCGAACAAAGGATCCATGAGCAGCTTGCAGACATCTGCGTGACCTCCCTTAGCGGCGTACTCCAATGCCCGGATGTCGTTGTGATCTTTTAGCAATATGCTGACGACGTCGGCTCGCCCGGCCTTACACGCTATCCTCATGGGGTTCTGATTGAGATGATCACATCTGTCCACTAGCGCCTGTGCTTCACATGCAGCGTCATCCGCGAAAGCAGTATGCATGGCTCGACTGATGAGGCCGGCGTGCATCCAGTTCCCGTCCTTCTTCCAACTGCCTGCTCGGCGCATGATCAAAACCACGAGTTCCATATTAAGCGAGTCCATACCGGTCTGAGTGTTCCTCACAATGGCTGTTCACAAAATTTATATTGGGACATTCTAAACCCACGGGTTTAGGGTTTAAATGCGTGTGCGAACGCCACTGCGGCATGCGGTATGGATGTCCGACGAGTGCCCGAGACTCTATCTACGTCGTGTGACTGTACACTCGACGGAATACTAAAATGAAACCGCTTTCTGGAGTGTACGGGGGGGGGAGCGGGGCAGTGGATGCCATCAACATATTCAAATGGTTCATGAATGTCAGGCAGTCACAAGCAGGGTTCTGCTTGCCACCATTGTGGTTTTTTTGAGGTGGGACGCGGGCACATCGGAGTGGTGCGGAGGGATTCAGTTGCGGACTCACTGTCTGATCCCATGTGGCAACATTGAGTGTAGGGTTTGAGTGTGAGTGATGACGGCATCCCATTTCGTCACACCAAATCCCCCGGAAGACTCACACCCATTTCTGACAATATTTTGACACATGTTCGACTGTACATCGCTACACCCTGAATCGCTTTCAGACTGATCGATTCCATTCCACCCAACAAAAATGAGGTGTCGTCTTCGTATCTGGATGCCTCTGTTGGGTTCACGGTTTTCAAACGTTTCACAATTTTCCAGAGCGATGCCAAGAGTGTCGTGTGGAAATCCACCTTGACCCAACGGTGATCACGACCTAAAACGTATGCTTTTTCGCAACAATCGGGAGTCATGATGAAATTCATATGTGGTGGATGCACAGGGTTGAAGTGCGACAATTGCAGCAACTTGACGAGACTGTATCCACATTCCTTGAATTGATGAGCAGAAATGAAATCGTCGGCTATATCCTCGCCGAAAGGGTGCATGTCCTCCACGGACATTCTTTCCCCGCGAGAAGATGAAGAAACAGAAGTCGATGATTGATTGATATTAATTGTGAGTTGCTCGCAATTGCCGATTGCATTGGTGGATGCACCGAAGTTGTTGTTCACATTGAATTTGTGCTTGTTTTGCAATGTCAACAACTCGCTTTGAAGTTCGCTGATCTGCTTCTCCAACAGATCCACGCGCTTTTCGATGTCCGCATTAATGGGCGTTCCTGCCTCCCGGCCGATTTGGACTGGTTGCGAAACATGGTATGGAGCGGATTTGTAATTCCATGGTGCTTATGTCTCAAGCTAACGAGTCGTTCAAGAAGCTCTAAATCCTGATTAGAAATTTAAAAAAATCGGCCGGGAGGCAGGAACGCCCATTCATTGTCAAACATGCCAGAAGGGTGCGTCCGCTGCTTGTGCGACCACTTAGACTGGCGAGTGCTGAACTGCTTGTCACACAACTCACACATGTACAAACCAGACTTCTGCATGTTTCTTTAGTGCGTTTGAGGCACGAATTCTTATGCACAAGTGGTGCGGGGTGGGTGGGGGGATGCATGGGTGTGCAGGGGTGTGCAGGGGAGTGGCAGTAAAACCCCGTTAATCGATGAATTTAAAAAAGGGTGGGTCGGTGCAGAGGGACACTCAAAATAACTGTCAAAATGTAGAGAATCTTTCACAAACAAACATACTGAAAAATAGGTGTCTGCACATGAGGACACTCAAACGCCCAATTATACCCGCCTGACACTCGACGGCACAATTCTCATCATGTTCTGCTCAACACATGAACAACATGATGTTCACAGCCCGAAGCTTCGAAGCCTGGATTAACAGTTTTACTCAAATAATTCACGAGTGCGCGAGTGAAACGGTGCTGAGTTTGTAGTCCACGGTGAGAACTGCACTCATCATGGTGAGGAAATCAGCCCCGAGCACAGGGATGTCAGGGTGGTTACCATCATGAGCACACAAGTTCACATGGCAGTGTACGCCGTTTATGGTTGCGAGCGTTGCACGTGGTGGAACTGCGCCTGCGCCCAAAGCGCTGAATGCGGTAGGACCAAGCTCACACACGTGGGACCCGGTGTCCAACATATAGAATACGTTTACGCAAGGAGAATTCTTGCGCAACTGGGTAGGAAGGCACACGAGAGGACGCTTACATGGTCCGTATAGCACGCCATGCACATGCCATTCCCCACCAACCTCAACAGGAACTGCTGTAGAAAGGTATGCGACATCTAGCAAACCCGATGCCTCCTGCAGGTTGATATGCTTGATGCATGCAGGTTGATTTCCTTGAAGCATGGAGGGAGTGCTCTGCACTATATCGTAGGGGCCAGCATTAAACATATTCTCATCGGATTTTATCTCATCTTATTTTATCTTTATGTTGCGTTCTTTCCGTACTGGATGATGGTTTCATCACCAAAATCCTCTTGAAAAAGAGGTCGTTCAAGAGTTCATTAGGAGAATATGTGTCTCTCTCGGGATGGAAGAGTACTCCTACAACGAGCGGACGTCTCCACTTCGTCACGCTTTCGATGTGGCATACGACGTCTCCGACTGTAGACCCCTTTCACAAACAAACATACTGAAAAATAGGTGTCTGCACATGAGGACACTCAAAATAACTCTCAAAACGTAGAGAATCTTTCACAAACAAACATACTGAAAATAGGTGTCTGCACATGAGGACACTCAAAATAACTCTCAAAATGTAGAGAATCTTTCACAAACAAACATACTGAAAAATAGGTGTCTGCACATGAGGACACTCAAAATAACTCTCAAAACGTAGAGAATCTTTCACAAACAAACATACTGAAAAATAGGTGTCTGCACATGAGGACACTCAAAATAATTCTCAAAACGTAGAGAATCTTTAACAAACAAACATACTGAAAAATAGGTGTCTGCACATGAGGACACTCAAAATAATTCTCAAAACGTAGAGAATCTTTAACAAACAAACATACTGAAAAATAGGTGTCTGCACATGAGGACACTTAAAATAACTCTCAAAATGTAGAGAATCTTTAACAAACAAACATACTGAAAAATAGGTGTCTGCACATGAGGACACTCAAAATAATTCTCAAAACGTAGAGAATCTTTAACAAACAAACATACTGAAAAATATATATTTGTTGATCATGATGATGGAGAAGCGGGACACTATGTCATCCTCGGAGGTGAACAAGCATTTGACAGGCGTGACGATCGATTCAGCCGCCGAGCAGAGCTCAATTGAACGGACGATGGAACAGATGACGACTGGACCCAACGCGGGATCCCGAAGTCCTGCGATATGCACTCGCCCGTTCGTGAACACCTTGATGGACACGTGGTGCAACAATGACAGGGTGGGATCAAAAAGCCACTGGACGATGGTGATCTGGTTGCGGAGCACTTCTGCCTTGCCCTTCTTTCCATTCACGCGCGAGCGACGCTTTGGGTGCACGCCTCTTTGCACACAGTCCCCAAATGAATCCTTGTACTTGATCATCTGGAATGTCAAATGAGCAGGTTCCGTAGAGAGAAGAAGGTTCTCGTACAATGCTTTGAAATTCACAGACAGCCCCTCGCCCAACAAACCCTGTGCTGTGATAGTCGACACACGAAGGTTCTCGCTCGTAGGCGGCATAGACTTAGTTCTTCCCAATGGCCAAGAAGATTCTGGTCGAACCACACCAGCCGCAAGGGCGGTTACAATAGCGGTTGAGGTAGCCATCTATGACACGTACGTACTCCACTTCCACTGATACCTGGGGGGCGGTGTCAAAACCCTACCCTAATTAGAAAATTAGAAACCTTATATAATAGTGACGCAGAAGCGCATCCTATCCCTTCTATTTTACTGATTTCTTTATGCTTGTTTTGTAACTGCGAACATGAACCCGGTTTCCAAATTGCAATCGTTTCGGGATCGGATTAACGATCGTCGAAACGACCATCACCAACAACAACCACAGTCGTTCGTCAAGAAGTTCAAGTTCGGCGTGGCACATCATACTCCAAATCGTTCCACCAATCATGGGAAGATTAACGGAAATCTCATTGCGTCATCATCTAAGAGTGAGGCCCCGAGCTATGTAGCTGCACAGAATGAGAGGCTTCAACGCACCAATGAATCGCCCCATAATGTAGAACCCGCACTGGAGGTGCTTGAGCAGCTAGTGAATGAGGCGAGTCCCGGTGAGGAGGCGGGTCCTACTAAGAAGATGCATGATGACATGTCGGTGAAGCATGAGGTGGCAGGTCCTACTAAGACGATGCATGATGACGTGTCAGTGGAGCATGAGGCGGCGGGTCCTACTAAGACGATGCATGATGACATGTCGGTGAAGCATGAGGTGGCGGGTCCTACTAAGACGATGCATGATGACGTGTCAGTGGAGCATGAGGCGGCGGGTCCTACTAAGACGATGCATGATGACATGTCAGTGGAGCATGAGGTGGCGGGTTCTACTAAGACAATGCATGATGACGTGTCAGTGGAGCATGAGGCGGCGGGTCCTACTAAGACGATGCATGATGACATGTCGGTGGAGCATGATGCGTGTTCTTCGTCTACCGATACTTGCAACTTCGTCATGACCGTACGTGACATCCCGCCGACGGAGTGGATGGAGGAGAATGTTATGGATTACATTACGAATTTCAGGAAAGAGTACGACGAAGTTATACACGATGCCAATAAAATCGGGCAGCATATTGGGAACATCGTCATGATGGTCCAGTTGTCAAATCGGTTGTGCATTACAGTATCGGACGAGGAGTCTTTCGTGAAATTCAGCATGGACACGGTGGGTTCCATCCCTACGATGTGTGATAAGAAGTTCAACGGCGGTCACCAGATACAAGTGAGGAAGCCTCTACCCTTCCTCCCACCACCACCCCCTGTCAAGACTCCAAAGAGAGTGAAGACCGCTAATACTCCAACTAAGGTGAAGAAGGTCAAGAAATCGACCTGGAGTATCAAGTTGTTCTCCAACGGCATGACGCACGTGACCGGACTGTGCACTGCTGACGAGTGCATTGCCGTCATGTACTACATATGGGGAATCTCGCAGTACCTTGCTGAGGATGCGAACCATGGTATTGTCAAGATCAAGGGAGTGAACATAGGCAACATCCACACGTCGTTGAAAATGGAGCTGCCCTTGCTTTCAAAGCTGAACCTTCTGCGGCTATCGAGGTGCATCAACTCCAAGACTCGTCCGGAATACGCTTTCGGCTGCAACTTAAGCCCCACAGATGTGCATACGATCAACATTTCTCAGAATATGAGGCGGGATTATGCGAACTCTGGGAAGTACGCCGGTCTGATCATGTCAGGTGAAGTGATCTTAACGGAGGACGACGACGAAATTTACGATTCTAAGGCGATCGTTTTCAACACTGGATCCGTGAACGTGAACGGGAAGAACCTGAGGGCCGTCATGTGCTTTGCAAAGGCGACCGTTGATTTCATCCTAGACAACAAGCTAATCGGAAAAGGGCTCACTCGTTCCCCCTCCTCGTCTGCTCACGCCACTGAGAAGATCGGACGGTGAACATCTCCCCAAGAGGCATTCGCCCGGAGCCAAAATTACCCTTCATTTTACCCTGGCTCTGGCAATTATTCTGCATAGGACCACCATGGGTTTGTCCAGAAACACAAAGAAGGTTGTACAATAGCCCACTGTCCTTGCGAGGGTCATACATTTCCTGACGTGAGGATCTGTTGCACATATAATCTCCCTGGGAATCGTACATACAAAAGCTCTCTTTCTTGGTACTTAGACGTGACATTCGTGTGCGTTGTGTGTGTGTACATTTGTATAACAATTAAATCTTTCAAATAAGTCTTTTTTCCACCACCTTCAGCGATGCTGTCATGGCTCGAATTGTCAAGGGGGTGTACTCATTGTGGATTGATGGGTGAATGCCATACGTGACATCAATGTCGCTCTCATTACGCAATGCATGCAAATGTCGAGTCACAAAGTTTGCAAGTGCAACTCTGCAGTCCTTTATTGGATATGAAGTGTAACAAAAATGAATGTTGCCGTCTATATGCATATTCTCCATGTTGACGTAGTCGTCGGTCAAAGTCATGTCGCTCCAGAATTCTTGGACTGAAGCGTCCCACTTTTTGCCCACACCCATCATGTCGACCATTCCCCTAACCCACTTCATCATCCTGGTACGCCCGACGGAGATGGCGCTAGCCTTTTCTATGTACCCGTTCAAGTCATACTCCCCTATAAAAGATTGGTACATGTTGAAACGGTCCCTATCCACACGCTCTATCACAAAAACGTGACCAGGGAAGTAATATTCTTCAAGGTCCTTGTTGTTATCATTCGCTGCATTATTTTTCTTCTTACTGTACTGCGTCATAAGTACATAAAACATGCAATGATCGTCCGAAGAGGTAAACATAGCGTCGTAAAAACTAGATACCACTTTGCGCGAACTATCACGGTCTTGCTCACTCAATCTCTTGGACTTCACATGGTTGCAATTGTTCAGTGTATCCTGAACACGCGCAACAAGCAGATGTGTCATCATCAAAGCAGTGCAATAACAACGAGTGAGTTGCAATGGGAGCTCAATGTTGATCTTAGTAAGGTCTACCGCAATAGCTTGCAATATCGCAGGCAAATGGTCGCGAATCACGTAGCCCGTGTCACACATTCCTTGTTCTCAAATATACATGGAAACATTATAATCGAACCTTGCTTTTTGGCAACGTGACGGCTCTCTACTTAATTTGAACCCGCAGAAGGATTCCCACGCAGTCTCGGAAACCGTTGGGGACAACATATTGCTCTCCACGTGCGTAGCGAAAGCAGGGATCGCCGAGATGAGAGGCGCATGCTTCTCTTTCATGAGCGCCAAGAACTTTCCGTGATCGTCAGCGGGACCCGGGAGAGAACAGAAACGCAGTTGCAGAGGCAAGTGACTCATCAACGTGCCCGCTAGACAAGCGAACGTGTTCGTTGTCGAGGGGGTCGTACGCCAGTGCAACGACTTACTGTGTAACACACAGCTTTGAAGATCTCGGTACATCGGCAAATTGTACTTGTCGGGGTGATCGTACAATGTGACGTAGCCCGGCGTGTCACCGAGCACGTCGAATCCTTCGAGGAGCGCGCCTACCCATCCCTCTCGATGCGCGTAGTCGTCCTCGAGCAAGTATACGACATCGTTCGGTAATACTCGACCCTCCTTCACATGCCTCTCGATCAAAGCGAACAAGTTGCGCAACGCCGAGGCGTCGTCCCCCCCACGCGCGACCGATGTGGACACCTTGCCTTTGTCATAATCATGATCCTTCAAGATGTCAGAAACGAAGTGCGATGCAAGTGATCCAGTTGTGTCGTCGTACGCGATCACGAAAGATGCAACGCGAGCGTCGCGACTCACGTCACGAAGGAGTGATGCGAATATGCCGCGACGGTCGAAATAGTCCGGGCGCCTCTTGTGCACAGAGCTGGGTGAGCATGAGCAGTGACGCTGGTACACGTGAACAACACGTCGGAGGCCCACATCTGCATATTTCACATCATCAATAGCAAAGGGAGATGATGGTATGTCAAGATGGAGATGATGCGGCGTGTTTGATTTAATCTCGAATGGAGGCTTGAGTGTCGTTGTCGGGGTGAGTGCGATACCGTGCACAAAGTCTGTGCAGGGCCACTTACCGGTCCGTTCAACTTCGTCGAACGCATTGTTTATATCGGCCACCCAGTCACGATCTACGGAGTGTCCCCAGTTTCTCACCTTTCCGAGCAGGCCATCGCGCAGACCAACGATACTAGAAAATGCGTTGGACGTACGCACCCACGAGTAATGCCAAAACATGGCCTGTCCGTTACAAGATGAGAGTGTTGATGGAAGAGGACCACCTTTGATCCCGTCCGAAAGCACGTTGTGACGCAATACCACCCCCCCACCACTAGACCATATGGCATCCGCGATGCCATCGCGCTCCCTCTTGTGCGTCAGTGCGCGGGGCGATCCTAGCACATTCGAATGCACCAAAACAATAGAGTCCTGGAGCAGCATAGAGACCAGACACGGGTGCATGAACGCCCAATAGTTCCCCATCTTGTACATCACATTGGACCCGTCATGTTCGATCTTATCGCGATGGGTGCTCGACCATGCTCGCAAGGCGTCGCCGTCGGGAACCTCGTCCGCGTCCAAGAGGAATGCCCAAAACGGCCGGTACCCCGTGTAAGAGCGCGCCTCGTGGAAAGCCGTCTGCCTAGCCAGGTTATGCAATACGTACGGGTTCAGGAGGTCGGCGTCGGACACAGGGTACTTTACAGTAAGCACAGACTTCCCGCTGGAGGCACCCACACGCGCACACACTTTTGCAATGTAGGAGAGCTCCTCAACAGACTCAAGCTGTCCAGAGTACAAACGCTCCCCAATGCTTACCACTACAAAATCGCTGTATTTGACCGCATTCACCAACAAGGACTCGATGTACTCACGCTCCTGGCTGCAGTACGAAACGATCGTGCACCACAAGGAGCGGTCGAAATCTTCTCCGGGCAAGGTTGACATTCTCTCTAATTACTTTTTATTAATTATTGCAAATTCCTTACATTGTATTTTTGGGGGTCCCAGAAGAGAAGAGTGTAAAGACTGAATCACTCAATAAAATGAGTATTGCAATATGAATAATCAAGGCGGTTACCCAGTGGACCAAGCTTCTAGGGAGGAGGCTTCTCCATTGTTCCTGAATGATATATGGACGGTATACTTCCACAACCCTCAAGACCATGACTGGACGTACGATAGCTACGTCCGGTTGGGGAACATAAGCACCGCCGAGGAGGTCCTCGCGTACATCGACATCATGCGTGAGGACGTACAGAACGGCATGTTCTTTGTGATGCGCGAACACGTGTTCCCGTGTTGGGACGATCCACTCAACATCGGCGGAACCACGGTGTCGATGAAAATCCTGAAGGACGGCGTGACCCAGGATTGGGAGGACATCATGTGTAGTGTGCTAGGCGAGACGTTTTTGAAGGACGCGTCGCTAGCGAACTCAGTCAACGGCATATCCATCAGCCCCAAGCGATCATTCTGTATCATAAAGATCTGGATGCGACAACCAGGACTGCTCACTACCATTTCGGACGCGACCATCCCTGCCACGTACACAGGAGACCTACACTGCTCTGCAAACGCAGACAACATCAAAAACAACAATGCAAGAGAAACGCAATGCAGCTCTACAGTCGGCGGAGAAGTAAAATGAAACATACGGATTCAGAGACGTGTAAAAAAGAACCACGCTATTCTCTACACGAAGCGGTTTCATTTTAGTATTCCGTTGACTGTATCTAGCGAGTCGTTCCGGAGTCTCTAAATTCTGAGTAGAAATTTCAAAAAATCCGCCGGGAGTCAGGATCTTGTACCAAGGATAAAAAACGACGGAATCGTGTATGAGTGTAAAGACACAAAGTCATACAAAAAACTGAAATGCAAAAGTACACCCCTGTAAGTGCACAAATGCACAAGTACACCCCTTTAAGTGCACAAATGCACAAGTACACCCTGTAAGTGGCGTCGAATACGACAATGATATCTTTACCTTCAGCAACAGCCAAGGGACTACTAGTTCAGCAGGGGACGAAATCGATATTAAGCATTGCGACACAGCTGAAGATATTTCTATGAATGACCCGAACGTCTACTCCGAATGTCTCACTATCACGGTGAAGCAACAGCAGGAGACGATATCTGCACTCTACTCCGAGAACACGTTGTTACAATGTCGCATACTCACCCTAGAGTCGGAAATCTCGACTTTCCACGCGAAACAAGAGCAACAACAACAACTCTCGAACCAGCTTCAAGCGGCTGTGCTGATGCAAGACGCTGTACCGCACCATACCAGACACAATGGAGAAGGAAACACTGTCAGGGGGGAAGACGACTCAATGATGCTGGCGTCTGTAGAGGCGGGCGACATAGAACTCTTCTGCACAATCATCCGGTCGTCGTCGTCCTCCATGGACAATACGGAGAAGGACGTCATCGGTCGCATAGGAGGGGTGGCATTACTGCTAGCATGCCAGAATGGTCACTTCAAGATCGCAGAGTTCTTGCTAGATAAAGGCGTCAGCGCACACGTCGATCGAGACAGCCCTCTTCAATGGGCGGCACAAAATGGCGACGTCGAGCTCGCTAAGCTGCTACTCAAATATGGAGCCGATCCCAAGGTGTTAAATAACTGCCCGCTGCGAATCGCATTGCGGATGGGGCACGTTGACATGGTGAATCTGCTCAATTCTTGGATGTTATAACTGAGTTCATTACGTGGTTCTTGAGCATTGAAAACTTCTTCCTGATAGCGGCTGCTTCGTCCTCCATATTCTCAACAAAACCCTCCTTTGATGCTACTAGAATCACACCTTGGGTCTTCAGGAAGTCTTCCATACCCTCTACAGTGCGCTCTCCGGAGAACTTCTTCACATCTCCAGCTTTATCGAGCAGTATCGTGGGGAATCCGGTTGCATGATTGAGGTACTTCTTAGCAGCGGGGTCGCCGCGTTCGTACTTGCGCATGGTCAAGCCCTTTCCGTGCTTGGTTTTCATTTCTTCCCACACCGGCATAAATCGCTCGCACCATCCGCACCCGTCCATATGGAGGTAGACAAGTGTTGCGGCGATCGGCTTCTTCTTAATGGGATCCTTGATAGCGCCACTGGACGCCTTTGTGCCACTATCCTCCTTCCCCTCAAATCCCTCTTCATTGCTGCTCTCCACCACGTATTCCATGGCGTCTCGCTGGGTCCTGACCATGGACATAAGCACTAAGAGGAAGAGGATGGCTGCGATGGAGATCATGACAAACATAATGATACGCTGCCCATCTCCATTGGAACAAGAAGAGGGTGAAGATGGGGCGGCGCTGGAGTATGAGGATCGGATTCGAGACGCTTTGGGAGGCATCTGTTTACAGTTTTTGTTTTATTAAATATACTGTATGATATTTTTAAAATACAGGGGCATCTTCAGGTTGTTGTAATTTCTTGATCCGGATATCCAAAATTGTAAGAAATTTTCTTGAATGCATCATGGCAACAATGGGCGTTGGAAGACCGCAACGACATCCTCCGGCACCCCCTTTACGTTTCTAAGGTCATACCACTTGTGGGTCGCGAGACCACTCGCGGTAGCGATTGCATTCATCTCGGACACGAGAGACGGAATATCCTGGTGGGCGGATCCGACAATCACGGACTCTATCACGAAGAGCCCCCCAGGTTTCAGATACGGAGCGAACGCTTGCAGCGCACCCACCTTGGACGCAGAGGTGGTGTGCACGATTAGGTCAAATTGCAGGTCCAATTGCCGCGCGAACTCGTTCGAAGATCCCATCGCCATGCACATACGTTATCATGGAGTTGTCGGGACTCTCTTCGATAGGCGGATCGGTAGGCCCCACACTGCCGACTACCGCGGCATCCGGGAAGAACGAGGACAATGCATTTGCGAACGCCCCCGCCTGCTGCACGCCGATTTCGAGAATCGCTTCAAGGGAGTCGTTCTCTCGAAAAGGGTCAAATAGGAAAGCGTACAGGGGGGCGTAGGCGTGAACCGAGCTTTTAAGTGACTTGTGAGATCGCATCGCCTCTTCGAAAGTCGCGTAAAAACTCGGCGGTAAGGATTGTTGGTATGATGCTTCACTTTGTGGATCAAAAACAACACTTCTCTTTCGCTCTACGTCTTTGAAGAAGTTTGCCACCTGGTAGTTTTCGTAGTATACGGATCTCCTCCCTCGCTCGCACTAGAGTGCTTGCTTGGGAAGTCGTTGTAGAGCAGTGCTTCCCACGACCAATCCACAATGGCCCTATCAAGGTTAGAGTTAATGGTGGGATTCATGTTCAATCTCTTGCGTAGTACAGCAGACTCGGGGTCGGGATCGTCGGCGACTTGATTGAACTCTTCAGGGTCAACTGGGTTTCGCCCAAGCACGTCTCTGAACGCCCTAAGAGCAAGAAGGCGACGGAGGAATACGTCGTAGTACTCTATCTTATGTCCGCACAAAACCCCGAGCTCTATGTACTTCTGGCACTCGGTGTGATTGCGACGCACTTCCTCGATGCTCTGTTCTTCGTTGATGTCGCGGATGTTGACGATATACGGGAATGTTCGAAGGACGCGGACTGCGCTCTCGACCTTGCGACGGAAACCGGTCTCGTGGAAGTGAAGGAGTCCTAGGAAATGGGAACGCACCTTGCATCCCGTTTTCACTGTGGCCTGGTGGCACCACATCTTCATGTAAAGGAACTCCGAAGCGCGCACGATGAGTTTGTCCCAGTTCTGGTTCTTGAACCGCGTAATGTTGGTCGTAGGGCGCGGGTACATGCCTCGGGATAGGTCGTAGGTATCGTCATTTGGGTCGACAGAGGATCCCAGAACGGACCCGTAGTTGACGATGGAGACGTCTTCCGGGAGAGACTCCAGGTACGCGCGAACGTCGATCGGCCTCAGTCTGAAGAGGGGGTCGTTTGAGGAACTCATGCTGAACACGAACTCGTCGGTCTCTAGAGGGAGGATCCACTCGCACGAAGGTGCGACCTCTCGCATGTGCTCGCTCATGAACACATTGGCAGAGCTGAAGTCTCGCTTATCAAGCTTGATCTGGACACCGCGGGTTGAAGAGTACCACTCGTACACATCCAGAACAGACTGGCACGTGCTCCCGTTGTCTACCACGATCACGTTTTCGTACCCGAACAACTCGCCGTAGTACGTGATAAAGTCCTCTATCAAGAAGCTTTCATCTTTAGTGAGAAGCACAACCTTGGCGAGAGACTTGGTCTCAAGAGACTTGTTATAGCCGACTTTGTCGAAGACGTTTGATGTTGCGTTGTTGTGGGGCTGCATTGTGATTGTGATACACACATTACTAAGATTTTGGAACAATTAAATGAGGTGTTTTTGAACGAACTTTTTTATTTACAGAAACTCAGCTTCCCATTTTAACCTGGGAAAATATCGCAATAGAATGTCAATAGCAAGAGGAAGCACACCAACACAATAATCCCAATGATCGCAATAAATTGCATTGCTTGTTCGTGTTGGTTGTTTTGCGTACTGATACAAAAAAACACAGATGTTTTAAACAATTGTGTACAGAGTGTTCCAAAATTAGTTGAGGACAAATGTATAATGTAATTTTAAAACGCGACATGTCAAGACCATCCCTTGTGGATGACGAAGAACATACAAAAAACATTCATACAGGAAACGTGTGCATCATCGCATCTTACCCATTTCTTCTTTCGGTCGGATCAACGCATTTCATGTCAACCCGAAAACAACTTGTAAAATGGACACCTCCTGAATGCATGAATATACCGGTGTCAAAGGATCACCTGCAGGTTTGGTACTCGGATAGCGACGTGATAATGATCACAAGAACGAGTCCGGGAAGTCTCAAGCGTGTGTACGCGGACGCGAGCGCGTTGTTCTGTTGCGCAGATTGATTTGATTTGTCAAAAAAAAGGTGTAAAGGAATAAGAGTTTATGTTTATTGAGTCGTAAACGAACATCGGTTTGATCACAAGATTTGTACGATATCGAATTTCACAATGGCCATTTCTGCATGTATCATCTGGCGTAAACGCATGGACGAGTACGGATACTACATGAGCAGTGTCATGCGTCTGGATATGCTGACGGAACCTGCGGCCACCGAGGATTGAGGCCATCCGACTTTTTCGATGAGAAGTTCAAGGTCAAGTGGATCCGCAGAACGGAGATCCAGATGCGAACAGTGTTCAAACGCATTGTGTGTGTTATCCGAGGACTGCAGCGTCAAGGCTTCTTCGCCGCACCCCCGATCGCCAACCCGTGCGCCTGGCTCACCAAGGGTATCTCGGACTTTGATGACGACGAGTTTGAGACCCCACGCAACATGAAAGACATGGAGGACTTCGAATCGAACATCCCACCATACAACGAAAAGAACATCGTGACACCCATTCGACCACCCGTGAAGATGCCGCCGCCCCCCCCCCCAAGAAGGTCTTTCAAAAGAAGAACGACGACACGGTGGTCCCAGAGAAGAACGACGACACGGTGGTCCCAGAGAAGAACGACGACACGATGGTCCCAGAGAAGAACGACGACACGGTGGTCGTGAACAAGTACGAACACGATGATGACAGCATGTCCCATCATTCTTCCAAGTATTCGTGCATCGATGTTGGAATGAGTACAAGCGCAGTTACATCCGCTCATGTTGGAGACGATAACAAACTGTTGCAGGAGATGAAGACAATCACGTCTTTGTTGCGCGCCATCGTGCTCAAGATGTAGAGTGTAAGTTCCTGACGGCCGATTTTGACTGGTTGCGAAACATGGTATGGAGCGGATTTTTGATTCCTTTGCAAAATGTCTCAAGCTAGCGACGCTCTAAATCGTGTAGCACATTTTAAAAAATCCGCCGACTGTAGTGGAAGTGTCATACACAATGAGACGTCTCATTCCGTAGAGTGTACAGTTTCCATTACTTGAATAGCATGGTGTATGGGATAGCTGTTGTCACAATTGCAATGGACATCATCATGTTCCGATATGCCTTTGAAACCGCAATCCCTCGTGTAGGGTACTCGAAGAACCTCTTTTTCATCATGATTTTAGCAATGACAAACCCTAAAACTGTAAAGATGAGCGTTTGCATGCCGAAGTCGATGATTATGTCGGAGATGAAGGCGCTGTCAATGACAAACGTGTTTGATGACTTGGCATATGTGTACATGACAATCACCAGTGCTACAAGAATGATGACCTGGATGATAATGTCGAGTACCAAGAAAATGAGGAGGAAGCTGACTAAACTTGCCTCTGGGTGTTTCAAAGGAACATCGTCTAGGGCATCTGGGTCGTTCAATGTGTTCACATGCACCTTGCGCATGTAGTGCTCTGCAAATATGTATTCAGTGACGTACAATATCAAAAGCTGTGTTATTGTTCGTATAAGCTTGATCATGTAAATGATGTGAACCTGACTGATGGATGCACGATTCGCCAGTATTGTCAAGAATCCTTTGGACGAAAGACGTGTCGACCCACGTTTGCTATTCAAAGCAGAGCGACCAGCTTCGTCATCGTCCTCGTCCACAACATTGACGCTCACGTAATTGTCCAATATGCGTTCCACCATACGCTGAAAGTCAGAAAAATCTTCCAAGACATTTGAGTAAAGTCCAATAGTAGGGTAAGAAATCGTTATCAAATTCTTGCGAACTTCTTTCAGATTTAGCAGAAGTCTCTTACGAGCGACCGATAAGTTGTCACGAACTTTATTGAGCTCCTTCTCACGTTGGGTCTTCAACAATTTCGAAAAGGCTTCACCACCACCTTTTTGAAGAATATACGGACCACTCCCTTTTTGACCCTTTCTGAATCGTCCCAAAAAACTTTTTTTTTTTTTTCCTTTTTTGTTTTTTTTTTCTTTTTTATCTTTTTTTTTCTTTCTTTCTTTTTCTTTTCTTTTTTTTTTCTTTTTATCTTCTTCTTTTTGTTTCTTATCCCTTTCTTTTTCTTCATCTGTTTTCTTTGTAAAAAGCCTCCGAACAAACCTTTTCCTACGTTTTTATTTACTCCACCATCTATGTTGTCTCCAGGGGGGGCTCCATCTCCTTCATCGGCTCCATCGGTTCCAGGGGCTTCATGTTTTTTAGTGTCTACAACGTCTCCAGAGGATCCAGGGGCTCCAGATCTTCAGGGCTCCAGGTCTCCAGGGGATCCAGAGCAGGGGATCCAGAGTCTCCAGGGGCTACAGCGGCTCCAGCGGCTCCAGGGGATCCAGAGCTCCAGGGGATCCAGAGTCTCCAGGGGCTACAGCGGCTCCACCACCTGATCCATAGGCTCCACCACCTGATCTATCGGCTCCACCACCTGATCCATAGGCTCCACCATCGGCTCCAACACCTGATCCACCTTTGTCTTTAGAGATACTTACAATGGATCTTAATCCGAATCCATTTTTTGATGTAGTAACTTCGGGACCTCCTGGATCTTGTTCTTTAAAAGTTACCTTATTGACAAGTTCCTTCACAATACGTTCTTTTCCACCTTCGACTACAATAGTGTTGTTGGACATATCATAAGACCACGGAATGAAGGTTTTGTCATCCTTGCCTCCACTGATGTTCTCGAAACGTCGAAGGTTGATAATCATGTTGTACACCTGATCAAATTTGTCTGGGTTTACTGTGTATTTCTTCAATCCTTCAAAAATATCCAAAGGTGTATCTACAAAAGGCCGCAACGTTTTTGCAATTTCGAGAAAAATGATATTGGGATCGCTGATATTCATAGCATTTACTCTATCTCTGATATCATCGTCAGTCATCTTGAGGTTATGAATTAGCGGAATCACTGTATACCCCAATGTTTTGGTTACACTTAATATGCGTTCTATATTACTGGATACGCTCGTGATAGCCTTGGTTAGTTCGAGCAGAGAATGGTAATGAAATTTGTACTTGATTTCATTAAATCGATCTGACCTTTCGTGTTCAGGGAGTGTCTTAAAATTCTCTACTGACATGGCAAGGGCTTTGAACGTCTCGGAAGAAAAAGCATGGTGGGGGAATGCATGCAAAGATATTTGTTCTCCACCAAGCAAGTATGATATGTCTGACTCAAGTTGAGTTCGTTGCAATCGCAGGTTATCATACAACACAGACGATGCCAGCGTAGATTGGTATTGTTTGAATACACCGTCATATCTCTGAATTTTCAAGTCACCTTTATCAATAACGAAAGCGATCAAATCCTCGTCCGTATTTATTGTAGTCCAATCAATGCTACTGACGAGGTCTATTGAATGTTTTAGTGTGTCGAATTTGTCTATGAAATGTCCTAGGAATACGATGATACTGCTGATTGTGTCTTCGATTATATTTTGATCGCCGTTGTCAGTTGCTGCCCGCAACCGGTATAACATCAGTCGTCGCAGCACCCGGAACCAAATATAGTTTACAAAGTACCCCAACTCATGTGTCCCCATGTCACGCAAGAAGGTTGTCCAAGCATCAAAGGTTCCTTCAGATATCGGAATTGAGAACTTCGCCTCATTCAAGATGGACGAAACACTTTCAATACTCTTGTCAGTTATACCTGTATCCCTATACAGCGCACGAGAAGCAATACGTCCCAATATATCATTAGGTGAGTATGAATCCAACTCGCGCTTAAAACGCAATATCATTACAGGGTCGATCTTATCAACAACAAACGGTTCGATGTTGTTAACACCACCACTCGATGACGGGTGTTGCTGACTTTGTCGATTCTGAAGATCGGAATGATCATCGTTAGAGGTAGATGTAGAAGCATCAGTCGTGTTCGAAACAGCACATCCGACACACATCCAGGACTGTCCTTCTGGCACTGGAGATGATGTGTCGCTGTTGCTGCCCCCGGATCGGATGTTGCTGCTGCTGTCCTTCTGGCACTGGAGATCGGATGTTGTCGCTGTTGCTGGCCCTGGAGCTCCTTCTATTCTCTTTCTGCGTTGTTTACTCATGTCCCTGATGGAAAAATGCCTGAACACGATACTGTAACATGTTACACATTTTTTCAAACGAAAGCGACGATAACAATGGTTGCACGCTTCAATGCATACAAAAAAAAAGTTTCGTGTAAGTATTCAATCTGTACTCCGTAAATGATGATTTGTGAATTTGGCGGCAACGTGATTGCCCCTTTGGTTGTAGGAGCCATGACTGCGGTCTTGTACGCGCTCGTCACTACTAGCAATTCTATGGCAAAAGTGTCGAACACTAGGGATGCCATCAATCTTCAGCATAATACCACCACTAGCCATTCGGGGTCGAACAACACTTATAACGTTAACGGTGGGACAAAAAACACGCGTTCGGGAAGAGCTTCAATAGTACTTAGTACTATTGCAATATTCATCCTTTCCGCGGGACTGACGTACGGGTTAATGGTATATCGACAAAGAATCGGTGACGATGGATCTGCAGTAACATCTACGACACACCACGATATTGATGCCTATAATTTACCTAAACCTGTTGTTGACTCTACTATCTTTGAGGCTGCTGATGATCGAATTAGTTTTGTAGCCAATGATGGAGGTGGTTGCAAGTCCGTTCTTGATGAAATGATGAAGTTCGCGGATACGAGTGGGTCGGTTCCTTTCTAAGAACATTTGTCTCAAAAAAATATGGAACATGACAGTACGATGTACGCAGTGTCATGATTACCAAAGCATTCGATACAAAGACGGGGTCAACAATCATTTCTATCATATTCGGTCTAGGGTTGGCTGCACTGTTCAGACAAAGTTGCAAGGGGGACCGTTGTATCGTGATAAAATCACCGAACGTTCAGGAGGTTGAGAAGAACATATACCGTTACAACCAGCACTGCTACCGGTACAATGCTAACATAGTTCCGTGTGACACAAAGAATTCGAGCGCGAGTCAATGAAATATTCAATGCATCGGGGCAACCGCTGATATACCGACGACACGACACCACATTGAGATGTGACCTGACCGTATCATTTACAGTCCACGTCTCGGTTCACAGCGCACATTTGATACACAACAGTGCATTACTTTGTGGAACTTGACGTTCTTCACAATCTTCAGTCTTCTTGTATTGGCGCGTTCAAATTATCAAAATATTTTAGTTACCTATTATTGTAGAGGTTGGTTTCACTTCACGTTGTTTTGCACTGCATGTGAAAACAACCTTTGCAGTTTCTGTAGCTCAATGGCAGAGCGCCATTCTTATGAAATGGAGGTTGCGGGTTCGAGTCCCGCCTGAAATATTTACTTCCACGGAGAGTCTTCCTGGAACATATTCTTAAACTTCGCCGTGAGAGCTGGGTCTTGCTTGCTCAATTGCTCTTCGTACAATGTCCTTGGGAGGAATCTATACTCTACCCTGACGTTCTTGTTCATTTCTAGGAACTTCTCTTCGTAAATTCCGTGGATGATGAGCGCCATTCCCACGAACAATGTGAGAACTACGAATACCTTCATGTTCATGTATTGAAACCCGAAAAGAATCGCGAAACGATAGCCACACACCATCAAGGAGTTGCGCGCGATCTCAGGACCAACGTTGGACCCATTTCATCAATGTTTTATCTGAGACAAGACACACACACTAAAAGAAACTTCACATACACCACCGTGTACATTTTTTCTATATCAATTAAAACTTGAATATCTTGTTATTCATGCTCATATCGAGGACATTGTCTAATAAATGTTTCTGTTTCCAAAAGTTTTTCAGTAAATGTAGGCATTACAGCAAACATTTATTACAGAATAAGAAATATCACGTCACAAAAAATACAATGACTTCTATCTTCGTATTTTATACAAATGTATCTAACATTAGTGTGCCACCCGAACTTGAAAAAGAAGACGCATATATTAAATCTGTAATCGATATATTGGTTCTCGTTTCAAAAAAATACCAGTATTTGGGAATCGAGATTATTGATGTTTTAACGATAATTATAGTCGTTGGGATAATCAGAAATTTTAAAACTACTTAAGTTTTTGCGCACATGTTCGTTTGTGTAAGGATACACCACGCGAAGAACTGAAAAAGCGCCCACACCCCTCACAAACATGTCCCTCGTTCACATGAACTTCTGCAGACATGGGAGATTCATTCGCGCCAATATCGTCGTCGTCCATCTCCCTGCACACGTCGGTTATGTTTGAGAACAGCTCACGCAACTCATCATCTGCCTTCGACGTAAGATTGAGTGCCGCTGCGAGGTGTGTAGTACGCACGTTGTGCACAAAAGATCGAATACGACCGACATGCTCTACCATTTGCGATAGCTTTGCAAACACCACTTGTCGTTTGATTTTGTTGCGATCTTCAACGTCTGAAATACTATTCGTGGATGAATCTTTGTTTTGTTCATATTGCGCCACCGTCATGAAAACATGAAGGACTCCTTTGAGCCACACCAAATCCTCATCCTTGCAATCAGTGAATCCTGCGAAAATAATCGGTATTGATACGCCTCCCCGCCCCGGCATCATCACGAGTTTGAGAGGCCCCTTGTCAGGGATGTTCTCTGATCGACAACTCACGAACACCCCCCCTATGAAAGCGCGACCATTTCGCTCTGATATGTTAGCCACATCAGACTCAAAACGCTCTACGTCCGAACGTGTGACAACACCTTTATTCTTTACCTCCACCGCGATGAAAGATGAAGGACTCGCGAACCACCATATATCACACGTGTGGGGAGATTTAGACATGTCGCGCACCTCCGACGTAGGCCACTCTCGTCTAAGGAAACTCGCAATACGCTCCTCGCCTACAGCTCCCCGGGCACTGTTCGAGCGACGCAGGATATCCATCTCTCTTTCGAGATCCGCTAGCTGCATCCTCAACGCCTTTGTGTCGTCTGTCTTTCGCGCAACCTCCTTTTCGATTTCCCGGTCACGCAAGGAAGCAAGATTCGCCTCTACATTTCGCAACTGCACTCGTTCTTCCGCGCATCCCTCTGCAATTCCTGCACGCACGCGCATCTCCAACACACTGGATAATGCAGAACGCTCCCTCTGCACAGCAACCACAGAATCTCTTCGTTCCTTCTCAAGAGCATCTGCGAACCTTGTCTTTTCAAGCTGAAGATCATCGGCTAACCTTGCCTTTTCAAGCTGAAGATCATCGTCTAACCTTTCCTTTTCCAACTTCAAAGCATCGGCTAACCTTACCTTTTCCAACTCCAAAGCATCGGCTAACCTTACCTTTTCCAACTTCAAAGAATATGCTAAAGAGAGTTCCTTTAAAGTCGCTGAGTAGTTGATGCATATATTTTTTGCCGTTGAAAACGTACAAGTAATTTGTGCTTGTGTGCTTGTGTGCGGTACAGTGTTCAACTGCGGTACAGTGTTCAAATTAAAGTCTATATAAATAATTTGTGCCATTCCCGGACACAACACGTTTTACTGTAACCATGGGTATTAAGAGGTACTCAATTCGCCAAACTGTATCGATGAAGCGCAACGTAAATGACATGCGTTCTGCTGCAAAATCCCTTTGCGACATGCACAAGAGTGAAGTTCTTCATCAAGATCAAACCACACCCCATCGCAAGCGCATGATGTTCTCGCTTAATACTTCGACTTTGGTGTCTGTTTACAGCACTCAATCTATTCCCCCACCGTTTGTACGCGATGAACTCCAGGATGCATGTAAATTGTTCATCAATTTCTTGACATCGTTCCCTAAGACCCCTCCTCCATCGCATGTGGTCGCCGAATTGCCCACCAGAAGCCCCCTTCACGAGGCTTTCTTGACATCGTGCCCTAAGACCCCTCCTCCATCTCATGTGGTCGCCGAATTGCCCACCAGAAGCCCCCTTAACGAGGCTTTCTTGACATCGTGCACTAAGACACCTCCTCCATCGCATGTGGTCACCGAATTACCCACCAGGAGGCTCCTTCACACGGCATACAGTGTAGCGCCGCCTTATAGTAGCATACAGTGTAGCGCCGCCGCCTTCATGGCATGTACGGTGTAGAGCCACCGCTATTCATGGCATGTACAGTGTAGCGCCACCGCCTTCATGGCATGTACAGTGTAGCGCCACCGCTATTCATGGCATGTACTTCATGGCATGTACAGTGTAGCGCCACCGCTATTCATGGCATGTACAGTGTAGCGCCACCGCCTTCATGGCATTTTTTGTAACAATTGAAATTCCCCATTCCTTGTCCCATTGTCTCGTTTCTCATCATGTGAATTGCTGCTCTGAAAGAAGAATCATGGAGTCGGGATTTTTTGCATTTTTACAAAACCTTGTCGCATTGAAAAAACGTTTATGTAAGATACTCGACAGACGAGATCTTAGCCCACGCCTTTCTCCGCGTCTCTTCGACAAGCTCTTCTGGAATACTTATTGTGGTAGAATCGCGCTTGGGTCCTCCCCTCCGAAGAACACTGCTCCCAACAGGACACCTCGATATCTCCTGTGCGAGAAGTTTAGTGCGTTCAGCAAGGACTAATGGAGGCTCTCGAAAACCTGCAGAAGCCACAACCAATACTCCATCGCTCTCAATTGCTGATAGAGAAAGTGACGCCATAATGACATCTACGATTTTTTAAACGCACCATTTTTATACTCGTTTTCTTCAGGGCCTGATTGAATTTTGAAGAGAATGTCTAAACTTGACGTGTTGATGAGTCGCATACACAATTTCCGTGAAAATAACAGGGTGAAACATCTTGCAGAACAAAATGCACCTACTACTACTACTAATTCTGCAACTACGAACATTATTGAAGAACGTGGATGGCCTCTTCTTAGTTCCGACAGATTCGACTCTATCATCCGTTCTCGCATGCACTTGAATAATCTGAACATGCATCTGGAAACTGGGAATCGGAAATTGAAACCTCACCAAGCTTTGTGCGCACGTTCCTAGGAAAGGATACGCCATATCGAGGTCTGATATTGTACCATGGTCTCGGTAGTGGCAAAACGTGCGCCGCCATTGCAGCGGGCGCTGCAGAAGCCACTACCAAGAAGATGGTTGTCCTTCTGCCTGCATCCCTTGAGGCTAACTTCAAAGCTGAAGTGGAACCGTGTGGAGGAGAGTCCCTCAACATCAGGTACATCAGGTACAACGGTCTCTCCGACACTTCTGTGGACAAGCTCCTTCGTGAGCACCCCCCCATATTCGACGATGCAGTGATCGCGATTGACGAGGCACACAACTTCGTGCAGACTGCATCGAACGGCGGCGTAGTACAGCGTGTGTACGAGGCGATCCTTAAAGCCCGTCGATGCAGGGTAATGCTTCTTTCCGGAACCCCGTTGGTAAACTCGGCACATGAGGTAGCTCTCCTACTGAACCTCGTTGACGGTTACAAACGAGAGTACACCGTCCCGCTCTCACGCCCGTTAAATCAGAACCAGATATCTGCACTCTCATCGAGCCCCGTTGTGCAGTCCTTTACTCCATCCGTAGTGGGACGCCTTCTGCGCCCTGCCGTGCGCATCACTTTAGTACCTGAGGGCTTCCGCATCCCCGATACAGACACCAAAAGAGACCTAGTCGTTCGCAGTGACGACGGCGCCGATCGTGATGCTACAGATTTGGTTGCAACAGCCCTAGAGCTTCCTCCTGATCGTGTAGCGGCTGCCATGACCAGACCTGTGCTATTGAAACCGTTATCGGATGATCGCGATGAGTTCGAAGCTGTGTATCTGGTTGATGAAGGACGACATGGTAAAAAGAAGATCCTTAGGAATTTGGACATGTTAGAGAATCACTTGCGAGGTAGAGTGTCTTTTTTCGAGGGACACGATGCATCCGTATACCCGACGTTGCGTAAGTTCGCTATAGTGCGCACGCATCTCAGCTCCTACCAGTTTGCAGAGTACGGGTACCAGCGCGCAATAGAGGTGCGTCGCGAAAAAAATGCTAGGCTGAGGAAGGGTGACGAAGACAGCGGCATGGGATACCGTCCTTTCACACGCGCCGTGTGCAACTTCGCATTCCCACACGATATGCAACGTCCCTACCGGACAACGGTGTCCACCAACTATGAGAAGGCACTTGAGACCGCAGTGCAACGTCTGATAGAGCGTCCTGAACAGCTGCGACCCAAGGAACGCGTGAAACCAGGCGATTCTATGAATGGAATAATTTCTCCTGGGGGTAGGGAGTACACATTGGAGGTTTTATCTTCAAAATTCGCTCGTGTATTAGAGTACATTCTTTCTGGTAGAGGAGGCAGAGGAGAAAGGCGTGTCAACTCACTTGATCCTGGGTACCCGATGTTGTTGTCTACACCAACAGGGATTGAAAAACATACAACAAAATCCAAAACAGGTGGCGATGCCAAACCCGGTGCCGATGCCAAAACAGGTGGCGGCTTCCCTGCGATTGTATACTCCCAGTTTAGGGCTGCTGAAGGCATTGCTATCTTCGGAGAGGTTTTGCGCGCGCGAACGGTTTCGGGGAAATTCAATGCTTTCCTCACGGATCGCAATTGCGCTTGCGACGCGTCCCCCCACCTTCGGGTACAAAAGACATTGGTCTATCGTTCATCACGTTCTCGTCGGATCAATCGTCGGACCGCATGGAGCTCTTATTGTCTCTCTTCAACAACCGTATTAGTGAGCTCCCTCTTTTAGCGCGCGAGGACTTGGGGACGATGCTCATCGGCATTGGACTTAAAAACGCGACTAACGCTAGAGGAGAAATAGCGGCGGTGCTTCTGATTTCAAAGTCGGGTTCAGAGGGAATCTCTACGCGAAACGTGCGGGCAGTTCACGTTCTCGAGCCTTTCTGGCACGCCAACCGCATAGAGCAGGTGGTGGGGCGAGCCCGACGCGCGTACTCACACGACGACCTCCTACCACAAGAGCGCACAGTGGACGTCTACGTGCACATGTCCACATTCAGTCGCGACCAGGTGCTGGCACAGCAGGGAAATGAAGAGGGTACAGCAGACGAGTTCGTGCATGCTGTTGCTCAGCGTAAGCGCCAGCTCCTCAAAGACGTTCGGAAAGCAATGCGTCTTCTTCTTCCATCATGACATCTGACATGCTCAATTAAACCATTCAAATGGCAGGAACGCCCATTTTCGGTCTCCGGATGGGGATGTACTCGTACGCGACTGACATGAACAGTTCGTTTTCAGCGGACTCTTCCATAAGCTCTGTTAGAGCTGCGTAGAAATTGTTAACTGCATAGGTCACAAAGTCCTTGGTAGCGCGGAGAAGCAACTCTCTTGTATGGAAAATCGTTTTTGTTTTCATGGCTTTGCGCAATTCGAACGCCTGGTGTAGCGTATTTTCCACCGCTATCAGCGACAACGTCATTTGTGTGCTATAATCGATCTCTCCCAACTTGATGGCTTCATCTGCGATTGTTTCCAACGGTGTAAGCTGCTCGCGTTTTTCCTTCAGAGCACTGGTGTATGCTTTGAGCGCGACCCTAGTTTTTTCCAGGTGAGACTGCTTACGGGTATCTTCTTCGGCTTGGCGACCAAGGTTCGTATTTTCATACCCGTAATTGACACAAATATCCATCACGACATTTTTCCTTAGCTGCGAGAAATCGTCGGCGTTAGATGATGTTTCGTTCACAATCGACGTGTTAGGGGGCGTCCAAGAGGACGACAGACCGAACCCTTCCTTGGAATTCGGATCCACGTGTACGTGTCTCGCGAAGATGACCAGCATGTCCACGTGCCATTCGGAAATGATTGTTGAACCCGTCCCGTCGCCACTTAGTTTCAGAAGCCGGAACGTTTGGAAACTCTCGGCGTGATCGCGCAACAAATTGGCGCGTATCTCTCTTATTACAAGCCCTGAGAAAGATAAACCCATCTTTAATAAAACCGAAATTACAAACCGCACCGCACCGCAGGTACAAACCGCAAGTACAAACCGAAGTACAAACCGAAGGTACAAACCGCACCGCAAGTACTGCCGATGCCACTTCTTATGAATACTTAAACAGCGCACGTCCTTCCTACGTGCACCACATATATCCCCTCATTTACAGATAGTTCTTATGCGTCCTTCATCAAACCAAAAATGTCCTCCTCCTTCTAAGCGCCCTGACAAGACGGTTATTTCTAAGAATCATGCTTTGAAGACAATGGACATCGCTGGGAGACACGAGAAAGGATCCCCATGGAGACACATCTGGACCCATTTGCTCGTCGGCGCGATTCGCGAGATGGTCTCTGCCAAGATGATACATATGTATCACACTAAGGAGGGGCTCACGTCTGCTGACACGAGGCTTTGCTCACCAGTTAAAATGACGATCAAGAAGTGGAATGATAGCGTCAAGGTGCACATAAAGTACCCCAAGCTTGACGTACCTAAGTCAGACGAAACACCTTTGGACGATACTACCCGAACTGGTATCGAGATTGCCCTATGCCACCTCTGGACCATGGGAGCCGTCCACTCCGACATCCGCGCTATCAACATGGGCTATGCCAATGGGAACATTATCATGTTCGACTATGACAGCATTGACTTTGTTCGCATCATCAGCTCCACAAGACCCCCCTTTCAGCTCTGTGGGAACGAGGCACTCGTGGGAATGCACCGTCAGAGAAGGAAGGATGTGATGGTGAGACGCGCAAACATATTGTGGCCAGTCACTTGGCAGACAAATGCATGCTTGACAAGATCTTTGATAACGATAAAAGGGGATTCTCTGCAGAGTACATCGCCGATACAATGGCGTCTGAGATGGAAGATGGGGAGATGTGTGACTCTCCAGTGGATACTACCTCCTGGAAAACGAACAGCTGGTTGTTCGAGGGGTGCGGTGTGACGAGCAAGGACTATATATATGAGCCTTGTTGGGAGAAACAACCCGGAGAGATCAAGAGGAACTTGCAAAATATTGAGTGCATCATGAACAACATGTTGCAGATGTGCAGTTCACTAACATTCAGCGGCCCCTACGACTACAGCACTGACATCGTCATCATCCTCACATTGTCGATCGTCAACAGGAACCGGGCTGCGAAGTTCATCAAGGATATGCAGAAGATCCTAGATGATGATGATGATAAGGGTGGTGATGGGTTACAAACGTTCTTGGACCAGTTCGTATCCATCGCGTCGCACTTGTTCAATGTGGGTGACCTAGCGTCTGCTACAGATGCTGAGCGATAGACATAATGACAATATCCAGTTGTCTTTGAAGGAATGATAATTACACAATAACCAAGCTAAGTCTGGTTCAGTAGATTCGCAATGGCATTTGATATGAATTCTGGACTGTAAGGATGTGTGTACACCCAAGTCAGCGACCATTATTAACGCCTATTTTCTTTTGACACCCTTGTATTTTTGGGCTTCTGAAAAGTCGAATAGACATGAGAACATGTGTTTTTTTCTTGTAATAAACATCCTTTACCTGAGTGTCTGTCTCGTCAAGCGAGAGCTGTCCCACAATTTGTGTCTCCGACTGTATGATCGATCATATTTGTGTGTTTTGACCAAGTATCACGAGTTCCTCTACAATGGGGTCCAGTACGACGTTCACGCAACGGTTTACGTTTCTTAAATTGTGGGTATTAACTCCTGAAATGGTCGATGGGGTGTCTGACACAATGGCTGCGCCTATGTTGTGCACTAGAAATGATGTAACATTGGAAGTGTGCATAGCCCCTGCGTACAACACAATGCGGTGGTGCAATTGCTTTGTGTCTCGAATCATGTAGTAAAGCATGCGCCCCAAGAGGTACGTGTCCATCACTAGCACGCGTACCTTGTAAAAGAAGATGTTGTCAAAGGATGATTCTTTCTTCGCAGGAGTATTGTGCGTGTACGATTTGCGGATGTCATTAATGATGTGCTCCACTGAAGTCTTTATGTACTCTGCCAATCTCAATTGGTAGGGTGATCCCTTGAGTTTGTGGAACTGCTTGGCAACCTTGCTTCGCACCGGGTCGTCCATGAGAATCCGGTACATGAGTTTGTAAGCATCTGCCACCGTAGGTGCGGAGCGAAGGAAGTCCGTTGTTGTCGAAGGCATCCCCGTGGATCCCGTGTTGGTACGCACATCCACGAAGTGGAAGCGGCCTAGGCGCGTGGAGGAACGACCGTGTGCGTACAAGCGGTTGCTGAAGTGCTTATACATCCAACCGAGAATGCCTGCGCGTTCACCGAAATCCTTTATGTGAGGGTCTGAGCTGTCTCCTTTAGTCTGATTCTTCTTCTTCTTCATAATATCTCCAAACGGCACCTCCATGAACACGTCAGTCTCGAGGGAGATCGCGCGCAACGCGGGCTCCGATGTCACGTTGTGAAGGAACCTTCCGATGTCCACACACCCCTTTTTCGGAACGCACTTGGAGGGAGGGCACATGTTGTCGAATGAGAAGTGGATGTCCCCCATGAGGTACATAACACATGAACGCGGACGCGCCCCTGGCGAGACAGGTATCTGGACGTGAAGAACAGTCACGCTTGCCGGACCACTCATCTTGTGAATTCGAGAGCCCGATTCGATTATAGACATTGAGTGTTTGGTGAACAGTGTTTGGTGAACAGTTACATTTATTTAATGTAGATAACAAAGAATATCATTGATTGTACAGAACAACTCGTAAATAATGAAAGGAGGAAAGAAAACATTCATCGGTTCGGTTATATTTGTATCATTGCTAGCTGTGTTCATGATCATCATGGCGTTTACTGTGCGGCACACGGATTTCGTGAATAATCACCCATTCAAGTTCTTAGTTGAAACGATTACACTGTCAATATTCACATCCGCCCCTGTGTTCATCATTATTTGGAGCAGAAAGATACGCAACAAAGCCATCGTCAAGGACTTTTTGCTGTTGTTCATTCAGACCTTCATCTTCTGGATGCTGAGCGAATTCAGTGGCCTGACAGACTACGTTTTCAGAAAGCACGCAAGGTGATTTTTTTTCTTTTTCCAAAAATGTAGAGAGTGATGAAAAATAACAAAAGCAAAAAGCAAAAGCAAAGAAGTAGTGTTCGTACCCCTGCCCTCGGTGGTGATCAGTTCTTCTTCTCAGGGGAAACATACTCACCCCGACTATTCATTCAGGGACGCCCTGTCACGGAAGAGGGAGTTTTTTTGTGGTGATGTTGGTTTTCCAGACGTAGTGTCGACCGGGACGCAGACGAAGCCGAAGCCGAAGTCGAAGTCGAAGCAGGGGTCTGAAGATTACATCCAGGAGCAATGGAATGCGGAATGCACCAAGGAGACGTTCTCTTTGGCCCCACACCAGAGATTCCTTTGTAATTTCATGGCACCAGGAACCCCCTACAACGGCTTGCTCCTTTTCCACGGGACCGGAGGCATGAAGACATGCACGGCGGTTTCCATATGTGAAGGGTTCGACGATCGACAAGTGTTCTTGATAGCTCGTCCAACGCTACACGATAACTTCTTGCGAACAGTGTACGATAGCGCTGCATCAGCATCTCGTAAACACCAATGCGGGGGATCAAGATATCACCAATCGAATAATAGAGGTGACATTCTAGTGCGTGAAAAGTACACGTGTTTCGGCATAATTTCATTCGCAAATTTAGTATCCGCTGCGACCGATCGCGATCTAGATAATCAGTTCTCTGGGAGCATCATCGTTGTTGATGAGGCGCACCATCTTCGGAATTCACAAATGGAATCGGCGTTCGGCTCATTGCAACGCGTGCTCCGAGTAGCATCCAACATAAAGTTGCTTCTCCTCACGGCCACACCCATGTTCAATTCTAACACCGACGTTCTCCCCCTTCTTAACCTCCTCCACACAAATGATCGAGAAACTATAAATGACATGTCCGACATAGCATCCGCCGCAAGGGGGTACGTCTCGTACTTCCCCGGACGGTCCCCGTTCAGCTTCCCGAAGATCCTCACGCCCTCAGTGGCGACGCACATTCCCTCACCGTTCGGGATCATCTCAGCTCGTTCAAAAAGCATGCGCAAACAAAACCGCGATATCGTGACGTTGGACGCGCATGGCACCCGCATCCCTAAATCTGACCGATTGGAGACGCTCATGTATCGTCTAAAGCAACAGGGGTCACACGGAAGCGTCGCAGAGGTAGACGAAATTTGCACGAGCGAGATGAGCGGCCTGCAGTTGGAGACGTACGAGGCACACCGCCGGGATTTTAAGGCGGATGATGTGGATGATGATGTGGATGATGTGGATCATGAGGTGGATGATGATGTGGATCATGGTGACATGCGTGTCCGTCAAATGTGCAATGTGATTTTCCCTGCTCCTCTTAACGGCGGCGGAGACTCCTCGTCATCTGGCAAGGCGGGTTTCCGTCGTTGCATGGAGTTCGATTCGCAACGTGGCGCGTGGAAGTACCGTCCGGGGGTACCGGCATTCCTCTCCCCTGAGTTGGCGCCCGGCTACGCATGCAAAATCAACAATGTCGCCGACTGCATAGCGGCAACGGGACGATCGGCGATCTCGATGGTGTACTCCCGCTGGATTTGGAGCGGGGTGCTTCCTGTGGCAGTCGCACTTGAGCACAGAGGGTACCGCTCGTTTTCGGACACGGGCTACCGGGGTGGAATCGGGACCTACGCGATCATATCGGGGCTGCGCGAGCACGGGTTCCAGAGTCTGGAGCGTATATTGGAGGTCGCTCGATCGCCTGAGAACAAACATGGAGAGCTGATAAGCGTTTTATTGATCACTGACCGCGGCACGGAAGGCTTGGATTTCCGCTTCGTTCGAGAGCTGCACATTCTAGAACCTTGGTTTCACATGAAGAAGATCGAGCAAATCGTGGGTCGCGCGGTACGTCACTGCTCACACGCCCTTCTCCAGTCACCAGAACGCAACGTGACCGTGTACATGCACGCATCTGTCTACCCCCGTGGTGGTGGTGAGATGGAGACCGCGGATCTTCAGGCGTACCGCATCGCCCTCAAAAAAGAAATCGACATCTCGAAGGCGGAGAGCGCTCTGATATCCGTGGCAATCGACTTTAGGCATGACAACAACGATCCTCGAGGAGAACGGGAGAAGCGCACCTTTGTCGTCGACATGGTGAGCGCTAGCGGGCGCACCGTGAAAACAACCTTCCTATCAAGGAAAGAAGAGGACGACGACACATGCGATACCCTTGCGGCTGACGATTCGACGTTCGACGCTGTGAGACATGTAGACCTCTCACGAGTGGCGGATGTCATTTTGGCCACGTTGCGATCTGCTGACGCGACACACGGTTGCACCATCGAGGACTTTGCTACCGCACTCACTAAGAAGGATCAGATGCAGCCGTGGGTGGCCCAATGCATTCTCGAGGCGGTGGATCGCCTTCTTTCACATAGGGTATTTCGTCGTACCGACAAGTACTTCCTAGGAAACGAGGCGCATAACGATGACGACGAATCAAACACGAACAAATGGATGCCTCTTAATATTTTAGAACACGCAACCAAGGCGGAGGGGGCTATGGACATGGTAGCAAGACGGGTCGTTGCTTTAGAGAGCTCGTTGCCGTCGAAGGTCGCGGATCGATTCCGGTCGGAGCTATTGGACTATGTTGTGGATCGACTTCCTAGAACGCAACTGGAGGAACTTGCGGTTGTGGTGGCATCAGCATCATCATCATCTACCAAGAGTCATAAAAATACAACAAAACATAATGGACTCGCGCAACATGTTAGGGATAGTTTGAGACGCGCTGGTGTGCTTGAGAATTATATAGACAAGAAGAGCCTTACGATCGTGTTCCGAAACCCTTACGACATTGCGTCCCCAACCAAGGTGCGCCGACCCATGTGTTTCGTCCCCTCTGATGAAAAGAACACTGAGACCCCTATATTCCGTCCTTGTATTGTCGGAGAGATCGTGTCCCCTACGACTCCAGAATCGTCAACTGTATCTGTGATGGACGATCCTTATGTCAAGTTGGGGTTCATGGACAGGGTCACTAGCAAGGATGCGTTCACGTTCAAGTTGGCAACGACATCTAACGTGCGTGGGAGCGTCTGTGGGAGCACGTCGTCCTTGAGAACCGGCGCATTGTGGCCCGCAATATTGCGTATCGTCTCGAGCGACGCGACACTCCGTGTGCTCCTCGAGAAGGAGGAGGGTTCCTTGCCCCGGAATAAAGCGAATATGTGCCTGCTCATTGAACTTGCGATGCGAAAATTCGGGGGGTTTATGCGCCCTGTCCAGGCGCACATGAGCAGCAACCTGCTTACCCCCCCCCCAAAAAAAATTAACACTTCAATGAAACGTATGTTGTAATGGTTTGAGCCTGATCCTGAGAACAACAGGCTCGTTTTTCATACATTTTTGTCATCCATTCTTTGGTACAATAACGGAGAGCGAAGTTGTAGAGCGGTCGAAAGTGTTCTGGAAGTGTCATTATTAGTATCTTTGTCGCTTTTCGTCTTGTCCCAGTGAACGAAAACCAAGTAGAATATAATGATGTACATCAAGACCGAGCCGATAGCCGAGATCAAGCCTGAGAAGAAATACTTCCCCACAAAACTCATTACAGGGTTTCTGTGTTTCCACACGCTCCAAGAGTTCCAGTGGGGGTACGAAGGCGTTTCCTGAGAACTTTTCTTCATTTCGTAAAAGCGTGTTTAAAATGCATATCCCATTTTTATTCAAAGCTTACCACACAATCTCCCTTCACCCGACTCATCCTACACAGGTTGGGTTTAGAAGTGGTGGTGGTGCACGCTGCTTGCGATGAAGGAGAAGGACAGGAAACTCTTTTGGGGAAATTATCTAGTGAGGGGAGGTCGTCATTGCAGGTGCGGTGTTGCGTGCTAGAGATCATGTCTGCCTCGATCTCATCCACATGCTCTTCTACGTACTCCAGTATGCGGTTCTCGATCATCCACCGGAAGAAGTTCAGTTGCCCGACCGTCGTCTCTATTTTTTTCCGATCCGTAGTGGAACAGTATTCGGTCGCGGCGGCGGAAAGGGTCGAATTGCTGTTTGGAGTAAGCCTTAAGCTGCATACGGTATTGTCGGTACACATTAAGAGGAAGCGATGCTATTGGGCTGTGTATCACCACGTTGTGCGTTTTGGCATAGTTCGTCACAAACCAGTCAATCAACCGAAGAGATATCTTGGAGGATATCTTTGAAACGTCAGTAGAAGAAGCCCAAGCTGTTGCTGCAGAAGACGGTTCAACCAGATAGACCAGGCGCATGATGTGCGTCCGTGTGCTAAAAAACTGGGACAACGATAGCATCAGTATATCTGCCCTAGACATCATGGTGGCTTCGTCTCGACTTAGTTACAAAAAACGGAGGTTGCAACTTGTTTTTATGACAACTCATTATTTACCCTTATGCACATTCACCGGTACTTGATTATTTCAGTCGCAGCAAGAGACCCACCAATGGCCATGGGACGGAGTCCTGCATCTTGTCCATTGAAGTTCTTCCACACCTCCTCGAAGTGCCTCTGGGGATGCGATGGAGACTTCATAGCATCGTACGTGTCATGGTAGAACGAGCTGCAAGACGAGGGTTGGGATGTCGAGACAGGGACCCCTCCTGTGGAGGAGACCGCATCGCCCCCGAATGACGTACGAGCGCCGTAGCCCCCGAATGACGTATGAGAGACGTCGCCCCCGAATGACGTACGAGAGCCGTCGCCCACCGAATGACGTACGAGAGCCGTCGCCACCACCACCACATACGTATTCCCCGCTAGCGGTGTACACACACGAAGGGGACATAGTGTAAGGCGCACCCACCAATTTATTAGGGGGGCACCTACCGCTACCGCCATTGGCAGCGCCTCCACAGCTTCCGGCACTACCAGATGTTATGCGGCTGCTGATTGCTCCATCGTACATTTGGTGTTGTGTCTGTTGATTCATTTGTACAATCGTTTGTATACACTTGTTATCAAATTTTATTATTCCGCCGACTACAGTCGGTGGAACAGTAAAATGAAACATACAATATTTCTTAAATAAAGTGGGACACAACTTATAATCCTGCTTCGTCGAAGCAAACAATGTAAAGCTTTCCTTGTACCTGTAATGGGCGTTCCTGCATCCCGGCGGATTTTTTGAAATTACTACTCAGAATTTAGAGTCTCCGGAACGACTCGCTATCCTGATATATCAGCACTGAGGAATCCCAAATCCGCTCCAGACCATGTTTCGCACCCACTATTTAATGGGGGGACCAGATGCCCGGTCCGTTGAACTGTCGCATTTAATTTGAAAATATGTGTAATAGAAAACATATATGTCTGGGTATGCAGCAGCGCCCTTGTCCGATGTCCAAGATATAAACACTCTGCTCTACCTAAATCCGGAGCTATCCGCGTACAGCAACGTGCGCACTATCGAGGATGCCCTGGTTCACTTCGACGCCTACTCGAACCTACCCAATGTCATGCCCACGCTACGGTGGGTTTCGACGCCAAAGTCTACATAGGCGCGCAGTCGAACGTGAGCATACTAAACCGCGTCATCCGCGACGCGATCGCGGGGGTAGACGGCGTGGACCCGTTCTCGCCGTCTATAGACCGAAGGGGAGTGTTCGTAGCGACGCTCATGTGCGGAGCCAAGGTTCGCACTCTATACCAGGCCGGATCGAACTTCCCGTACTCGATCAACCTGGTAGCCGACTTCACATCGAACGACCTGCAACCGGACGACCGCATCCGTCTAGTCCAGCACGACAACGGGTTCATAGTGGAGGCTGCAGTCCTAGAGGTATCCTACGAGAGATCACGCATACTGCTCGCCCCCTCGACCAACCCCCGCGTGAGGGCTGCTCTCGCAAGCACATCTGGTAGCTTCGATGCGTTCGGTATAAGGATATACGATCCACTGCGCCAGGCGCGAGTGTCCTTCGCTAGGACGGCCATGCAGTCCGGTGGCGTCTTCCCGTCCGGACCAGACGCGGTACCTTCCAAGGAGTTCGTGTACGACATGTACCAGCTGATGTATCCCGAGACGCGGGGCCTTGGGTTCTCCGACACCTACCTCGACTACCGCCGTAAGTGGGAGCGCGTGGACGCCTACCGCATACGCGGCCCGTCTGATCTCCTGAACATCCAGAACCCTAACGCGTCTGGTTTGATTGCTGGGGGGGTGGCAGTAATGTGGTGGGGGTGGTACAGTCATCCGGGAACATCTCTGTGTTGGACACGTTGACGGTAGGGTACGGTGACTTTTCATGGATGTCGCCATCGAACGTCTCTCTCGCTGAAGGGTACGTGCGCATCTCTACGGACTCATTCGCGGCAGGGTTCGAGTCCAGCAACAACCTGTACGCCACCGCCCAGTACGCGTCGCTGTGCAGCAACCTCGTCGTGGGGTTCGACTCCGCCACCGTGAGGTCCGACATGGAGTGCATGGGCGCTCTTACCATAGGGGCGACCTCCTTCAACGGGGGCGTCGCCACCCTCTGTGGTGGGGCGCTCGTCGTGGAGGAGGGTGACGCCGGGTACGGGAGTTCGGAGCTCAAGGTGGCGGTGCAAGTGCGGGATATGATGCATATCGGAGAGACTCTCGGGATAGGAACATCCAACCCCGACCCGACATTGACGAACGTGCGTCTCGCAGTGGGAGGCGACATATTCGCCACTGGTACCGTGTTGTCACTCTATCTGACAGAGACGCCAAGACGGATGTGGTCGTAATCGAGGACCCGCTTCACCGCGTCAGAGGGATGCGCGGGTGCACTTTCTTCATGAAAGATTCCATAAGCGGTGATGGTTCGGATACGAGGCGACGACACACCGGTCTCATCGCGCAAGAGGTTCAGGAAATCCTACCCGAGGCAGTGTACCGCACCCCATGCGGGTCGCTTAGCGTTGCCTACGGCAATCTTGCGGGATTGCTTGTAGAGAGCATCAAGGAGCTAGTAGACAGACTCGAACACGTGGAAGACAAGCTGATTATCACACGAAAAAAACTGCATTTTTGTTGAATTTTAGTTAAATAAATGTTACAGTATATTGAATCAATTCCAATTCTCAATGTACCAACATGACCCCATGCTACATCACAAATTGTAACACGAAAACGTTTTGATGTGTATTCTGGTTTCAGGGGATATCATTTCAAATTATACTGAGTGTCCCAAAATTATACAAAATTACTCGCTAGCTTTGACAACAAAGGCGAAAACCGAATCCATGACGATCGTCGAGAAAATAATGTTCAGCCGATCATAATATTCAATCCACAAAGTTTGCATGTGGACACCTTCACCAACTTCGTTCGTGGTGGCCTCCGTGCTTCGTGCGACCAGCTGCTTGAACTCGATGGAGTGAGGTGGGTGTGCGTCACGATAATGACATCAGCTTGGGGAATGTTCAGACCTTGTGCAGACCCTGTGTTCATTATGAGGACCGTCTTCTCCTTTCCAAACTTCAACAGTTGCTTCTCCTGTGATCAGGAGGTCCCAATCAGACTGCTGCGTCGTGTATCCAAACCTAGACACACACTTCTCTACCAATTCCTGCCCGATATCTATCGCCCATGAGTGTTGTGTCACCCTAAAATACCGATGATGTTGAAGCGTGATCGCGTCCAGCTCCGCATCGTGTCAGAATCGTCGTGCTAACAAGGTCGATGGTCGACCGCACGCTTCCATGCGATCAAGTTGTCCCCAAGAACTCCTCTCTCGCTTACAGGGTCTGGACCAAACTGTTATGTCTG
>JAJSRW010002095.1:0-72132 GCA_022414725.1 Microglena sp. YARC | reverse complement strand
TGATGTTTTGCTTGCCCATTGTGGTCAGACGCCGGCACAACCGCACAGCTTGTTCATGTTCAATCCACTTCGGAGAAACAGACCACACCACCAGACCCAGAACTGGGCGTGCTAAAGAGAGCAATAGTTGCGGCGGGGATGGAGCAGGCCTGCCACCTTCGAGGGACACCCACCCACAACCGACAGAAATCGCATGCATTGGACACGATCTGGGACAGACGAGCACCAACATCAATCGACCTGTAAATGATGGACATCTGCAGCTTCTTCCCCCAACCCTTAGTCGGCTCTGGCTAGTTCATCGCCATTGTCAGGTTATGTCGTGCTAGTTGGCATCCGAATTCCCCAGTTGTTGTGTCGATACTGGTCAGCGTCTACGTGACCCCTCCTCATGCATATGGTAACCCATGCGCGAAGGAGCATGGAAAGCCTTACAGGGGCTATGAGACCGAGACAGATAGAGCAACACGCGTGTACCGTGGAGATGTTGACCACTGCCACCGCGCAGGTGCATCACAAGACTTGCCAGCTCAGGACAACTTGGCTCATCTTGTCCTCAGCTCTGGGGGAAGGACGAGGGGGCACTGCCCCATGCCCAGGCAGTCGACCCGTGGTCTCGAGCGCGCAGCGGCATATGGCGGGGGTGCCTGTCGCCGCGAGGGGCGATTGGAGCACTGCCGGGGCAATCCTACACGGCACCCGGGGCTGGCGGCTGCCGCCCCGGCCGTTGACGCCTTGGTGCACACCATGGTTCACGCGCTGCGCTCGTGCCAACTGATCCAATCCGCCTAATGACTGCGCTGATTGTGCGATCTTCACCTCAATCGCCGGGCAGCCTAACAGTCTGTACTCAAACTCCTACGCGCCTACTTGGATAGTTGCTGCACCAGCACCACGCCACACCAACCTGTCCAAGGTGTTCGGTTTGCCGCTGGACGCGTACGCAGTCGTGGCAAGGACGGCAACCTGAGCCCTGGTGCTCGCCCCTTACACGACCATATTTCAACAGCATACTCTCCATCTTCTGCTTTCCCCTCCAGGATACAGAAAGAGTACAGTGCGCACCAACCGCGCTGCATCAACTGGTATGACACATCGGGCACCAGCTTGCATTCTACCTCGCATCTTCCTGATCCGGCAGGCCACCCTCTACAACAGTGAGGATGACTTCGAGTGAGACGCTGCAGCCACTCTGCTCCTCGCTCTCATCGTTGCCGTTGCCACCTGCACCTGCTCGATTACTGTGCTCACAATGGCGAGCACTCCATCTCCTACCTTCATCTAGCCCCAGCCGGTGCGACTTATGAAGAACCCGGCAAGACTTCTTCACGCGCAGCTTGGATGATGTCTACTGGGCGACCAGGTCAAGGTTCCTGGAAGGCCAAGCTGTGCAGTTACCAAGCGTCCCACTCTTGCGCTTTCCCAGTGGCACTTGGACCCTCCCTCCACGCGTCACTCCTGCCTTGGCCCCCCTACAGAGGAGCTGCCTCAGTCACGCATGGACCCCAACTACTGCTGCAGGAGGGGGGGATTAACAACAGTATGCAGACGGAGCAGTCAACACCCAATGCGATAGTAGGGGCCCTACATCAGACTGTGGACCCAGTCTTCACATTCGGTCCGATCAATCGGGAATGGCACTGAGGCGCAAACGCAAAAGAGATGGCAGCCATGCTCAACAGAAATAACCCGCAGCAGTAGCGCGGACTATGGAGGATTTGGAGAGATGGGGCTTCAAAGGGATTGTGGCCCCCTATGCACATAGAGAAGGTACAACGACAAGCAGGCAATTCCAAAACTAGTCCCTACGCAAGCCACCTATAGAAAAACTTTTGCTGCAAGAAAAGTCGGCTGAATTGCTCCTGCTAGGGCTTCAAAAGCCAGCTCCTTATTGCTCAGCATGCAGCAAAATCCTGTCGTGCTTGAAGAAAGGACCTGGTGGCCAGTACAAACTGCAAAACAGAGTGTGCTACAACTACAAAGGCCATAAACAGTCTCCTGACGCAAAGACATGCACACATGTTTCCCAATTTGCAAGAGGAATTGTTCCAAGACCTGGGTGACTCCAAGTGGTTTTACACGAGTCAGACCTGCGCTCGAGCTTTACCCCCAAGTCCACTTGGTCTGCTGCCAAATTTCTCAGCCTTTTGGTGGGACAAGACAGCTCTACAGGTTCAAGCGTGTTCCCTTCGACTGAAGACAGCACCAGCTTACTTCCAAGAAGGTCATGGAAACTGAGTTGGGCAAACGTGGTCTCCTCAAGTTCAGGCATGGGGTGGGTCATTGATGAATTCTGGTCCACAGCGCACGCCTTTGCTGATTCACATCAGGACGTAGAACAGTACACATTTCTATCAGTTGGCCCTCCGCAAGGTACACCTGTATATAGTCCTGCTTTGGATTTCTTAGGCTTGCGATGTCAGCAACCATTGTCTCACCCCGCAAGCAGCCAATAGTGTTCAAGCTATCAAGGACCTGCCCTACCCAAAGCAACCTCAAGGACCTTCAAGATCCATTCCTGGGTAGCTGCGCACTACTGACGGGTGTATTTTGTGAAATTTTCAGCCATGAGCAGACCCCGGTCAATGACTCACCAAAACGATGTCAAGTGGATTGGGGACCTGGAGCACACAGCAAGCCCCATGTGACGCCATTAGGCGGAATATCAGCACACCAGGCAAGGGTTTTGCGATCGCTTTGACATCAACGCGCGCAACCTCCATCCACTGTAGACTGGGTAGCGCAACATGGATTAGGGCATTTGGCTCGGCCAGCTCCGGACATCGGAGAGAGAATACCTCGTCGCCATGGTGCAGCCCCCGCAGCCTTACAAGGCATGAGAAAGGAGAAATGCTGGGCTGCTTTGCTGGGCTTTGCAAGCATCTTTTCGAGTAATATTTTCGACTACATTTTCACACTGGTCACTGATCACCAGACCTCTGCTGTGGATGTTCTCCTCTGCCAACGTACACCGGTGCCATCGCTCGATGGGCATGCATGCTGGCATGTCATTTGATTTTGACATCAAATGCACAGACCAGGCTGCGCAGCATGGCAAGCGCGCCAGACCGCACTGCTAAGGTTTCGCCAGCCCCACTGCAGAGGACAACACTGGCGCTCGCATTGACCTGGATCAGCGACCTATACGCGGCATTCCAACAGTGCCCACACCCCTTATGTGCCCCTAGACTTTGACACTCAGGCACATCGTGGACGCACGTCTTGACCGTCAGATCTTTTTATCCCATCTGCACAACACCCTTGCCTGCGCCGTCACATAATTGGCCCAGAATGGATCATCTAGTACGAGATGTGGCGGGGGAATGTGTCGCAGGATTTGGAAGCAGCACTGCGCATTGGCATGCCAAGTTAACAGGTATGATCGTACAGGACTTGCGCCCCGGCTGCCTCAGACAGTCGGCTCCCTGCTATAGGGTACACTAAGCTTTGATCCCACCCTATAACGCCGCATCTGGCTCAAGTCTATACGCCTGCGACCATGCTTCACTGACCTGCCGCGCCAGGATTGTTGAAAACCAAATGATCACATCCATGAACACTGCATGACCCAGCTGTGAACGATCCAATCACAGTGGCTGCATTCATAGTTCCGTCCAGAGTGCCAAGACTTCTATGTCGGCAGGAGGGCAACAGAGGACTCAAGGGACGCCGGGCCGCCCGTCACTGCAGGCTTGTACCACCGGTCATAGGGGTACAATCCAGCAGCTACAGGCATCCTCGGCCACCCCTCTACATCGTGAGAATCAGCAATGCAGGCACAACTTCCGATCACAACATGATTGGCTACGCAAGACTTCAAAGCGTAGGGTCAACAGAACTCTTGGCCTCGCTATCTGGGATGCTGGAGCAAACTTCGAACTCAGGAGCGCACAGACTCCGCAACAAGTGGCAGAACTTGGTGACCCCCTTGATCTCCAGCTCCAGCTCAACAAGACCCGTCGGATGCCAAATTTCAGGCAACGCCTTCTTGGATCCAGGATCGGAAGCGACCTAGCAAGGGCTACAGAGTCAGAGCACAGGCCCTTTGTTGCTTAGCAAACAAGATCGGACAAGAGCGCGAGCGTAGTGCCGTACTCTAGTAGCGTACCCTCGTTGTCTCGAGCTTCAGACTGACAGAGCGCAGGGCAGCGATCGGAACTCTCTCCAGGGCGGCCGCAATGGTCTGAACCAAACCTTCTTGAGGAGAGAGACGCATGCTCGGATACTGAGCACAGGAGTGCAACAGCAGCAAGACAGGGTCGTGCACTCCAACCAGAAGGCAATGATCCTCGACAGGGCACAGGCGAGTGGATCGAGCGAGCCTTGGTAGCAATCAGTCAGAAGACCTTGGAGAATGGGCAGATCCTACCACGTCTGACATCTAGTGCTAGAATTTCAGGCCACGCCCCCAGAGCCCTGAGTTGCTGAACCCTTCGTGCCCAGGCCTGCTCTGTCTTCTGACAAGACTTCTCCCAGCTATCCTAGCAACTCTGGCGGGTCCGCATATCAGACCCCACGCCTCCGTCATCGCCAGTTCGTATGGCACTGAGCTTGCTTGCCGTGCTGGCAGTCCGACAGGAGGCAAGGTTCTGTCAAGCCACACATGCTGGCGCATGCAAAACGCAGGCCTGCACCGAGGCCAACAGCGCAGACAGCCAACATCCATCAGCCAACAGCCCCGCAGCCAACAGCAAGCAGCCAACGAGCACGACCCTCGAGCCGTTGCAGGGCGAATCCCCTCGTCTTTGGCTCTTCTACCAGATCTTGCAGCGTCCAAGTCCCCCACTCGCGCCCAGGGCAGACATGTGGAGTACTGACTGCGCCTTGCTGCAGATGTCCAAGGACAGCTGGACGGGTCTAGACATCGCACTCGTGATCAAGGTTGTTGTCTTAGGTACTTGGCGAGGGAGTCCTCGGATCGCGCGAGAGACTGACAAGTGGCTCTCTCTCAGGCGGTACTGGGCAAGGTCAAGAAAGTGGACGGCTTCGGGCGCATCTCCAACTGGAGGAAGAGGGAGGATCATACGCATCCTGGCCGAAGGCGGCATTGGAACGCATCCGTCCCCAGCGCGGCGCAGCCAGAAGGTTCCATACCCCTCATTCAGAGGTCCCACGAGACAGCGAACACTTTGGGCACGCAGAACAGCTTACTTAGTGTCAGACTCTTCTCTGGTGGCACGGCGTGGTCCAAACAAAGTCAAAGCTTCTGTCTAAGACATGCAAGATCTGTGACCATGGATGGTCACTCAACCAGCCAACAGCCACATGCAAATCCCACCCGCATTTCATGGCCTCTTCATTCGCGGATTGGGGAATTGATTTGTCTGGTCCTAACAACAAGACAGCCAGGGGCACGACACTATGCTCAATAGCACGCCGTGGAAGTATTTAGCGCTCGCACTCCGCAGTGGTCCCATGGCCCAGCTAAGGAGGCCCATACTAACGGTATACCGCACTCTCATGGAGTCTTGGCACACTTTGGCCGCATACGCGCTCTGCATCTCTGACAATGGACCAGAGGGTTCCAAGGCAAATTCAAGGAACATCTGCTTTTTCACACAACTTCATTTGACCACAGGGAAGATCCACCCTAACCCACCTCAGGGCAAACGGTGGTGTTGTGGAGCGAAGCGTCGGTACGCTTTATCAAGGCGCCTTGACGCAAGATCTGCTCTGATAACCGGCCACTGACACATGGGACATTGACATAGCAAGGTCCGTTACAGCGTACAACTGTTAGCCCTCAGGAGACTACTTAGTGCGCCCCCTTCACTCTGCTGTAGCGCCCGGGCTCCCGTCATGAACAACCCTAGGCACAGCTTATTGCCATGACAGCGCCGCTGCCTGATCCTGACAGGACAGCACACAGGTGCAAGCTCTGACGCAGACACTCTCCTGGAGCGACGCTCATGGATCAAGAGAGTCAGTCCAACTATTGCCAAATCACATAATAGCAATCGCCACCACAGGGACAGCCCTGCGCTACGCAAAAGCATTCAGGGAGGGGGCCTATCACCCTCGCCTACGCAAATTCCAGGTGGGAGACTTTTGTGTACATCCGCCGTACCAAACGTGCGCAAACTGCCTTGCAGATGGCTGCCAAGCATGATCCTGGCATCATCGACCTCAAACCATCTTGAAGTCGTCGTCTTGCAAGGACGTTGCGTTGCACCATCACACCAACCATGCCGCAATTTGTCTCCTTGCCACCGTCCTAACTTGGATGGGCACTATCAGGGCCAGATTAGCAGTCCACCACCTGCCCCAGCCTAGCTGCAGCGTCTGCAACTTCCCTGACAACGCAAATTGCATGCTACTCTGCGACGGCTGTGGAGCAGGGTTACCAGCACTTCTACTGCCGTTGACCCACCTCTCTCTGCAGTTCCCCGTCGAGACTGGTTCTGCCCCAACTGCCAAAGCAAGCGGCATCACTGAAATATCCCGTCGGGACGCATCCCAGAAGCACCACATGAAGGGAACCTAACCTTTTTTCCCCACCCGCAGACTCGCTCCAGAGACAGAGCCGCCCTCGCCTGCAGACAAGATGCTTGTGCATCAACAAATCAGAGTCCAAGGCGGCTCGACAAAGCTGTTCTGGGCACTGCCTCCTTCCAAGACCACTGTCCAGGCCATGGTACTTCAAGCTAAACCTAGATGACGGCCAAGTCATTAAGCTCAGCATGGCTGGACTCAAAAAACTTAACCCATCTCACAGGCACACAGAAGCCCCTTACCACTCACAACCTGCCTGCTCCCTGCCTCAACCGTGCATGCAGAGCATCCAACGCACACCATCCTGGCGTCTGAGAACAACGCCATCCTGTAGGAAAGTGTACCACATCATGAGCACACTATTGCTCAACCTCAACTCCTTACATTGCCCTCCTACCCTCAGGTATAGTTAACACTGCAGAATATCGTGACTAAGCACCCATGCACTCACATGGACTGCTTGCCCCGTTATGCACCACAATTTCACATCCCATTGGGCACAAGTTGATACAATGGCCAACCCACCCCTCGCAGATGATTTACTCTGTTGTCTTGGGCATGCTACTATGGTGGACCTCGATAACCCCAGGCCATGTCCTTCGACTCCCCCACTGAATCTGCTCCAAACAGTACACTACACGCATTCACTTCCTCCAGCTGCCTGGCACCACCACAAGCTGACCTGATCACAATTTTTCAACAGGTAGAAAACACGCATTAATGGAGCATACCATACCCAGTGCAATTTACCATGATATTCACTCGTCGCCTACAGGCTGACGTTGCGCTGGACCCACTGACTCACATGTCTACATGCCACCACACATGGACCGAAGGGTCAGGTTTAACAACCTATGGCGCCCACCCCTCCTCAGCCTTCCTGGACTTTGGCTTCCAACCCCTCCCATCTACTACATGCAAAGCTGTCTCGAATCAATATAGCGATACATTCACACCAACACTCATGTTTCCTGTGTTCTAGACGAAAGTACTCTTACACAACCACATACCCACCGTCTGGTTTGGTTATGCAGACTGTGGTAGCAGACAGAACTTGCATAACCCAGTATTTCTTATGCCTGTTTGTGGCTGTTTTATGGACAGTTCGACTAGTTCCCACAGGTTTGTCATGTTGTTTTGTTAATTCTCTTGCAGTGATTGGGGGTCATGGGGGTTACTATTTATTCTGTCTTCATTCCTGGGTTATCAATACAACGTCCAGTGATCGCAACAGTTCTGGGGTTCTTTTTGTTAATGTCTTGCTTGTATAACCAAACACGATCCCGTACAAGACTATAATTACGCAACACATGGCAGCCAAACATTTGGCGTAATACCTCAAAACAGTTATCAGCAGCACATCTGTCAATATGATGACTGGAATTAGAAACAGTCCAATCTTTGCAAGCTTGACACGAGGCTTGGATTTTCAGTTACGTTCACTTTTATCAATTGAGGACAGCGGCACGATTTTTCTACGCCACTGTATTACATAGCCGGTCCAGATTTTTCGGAGGTCCCATGAGCGTGGGTGATGCTGTTGGGGTTGAGTCTCAAAGGTTTTACTCTCTTTTAAGTAGGATAGACTGGCTTTAGTTCCTTTAGCGTTCGCAGAGCGAAACCAAACACCTACAGGTTTTATTTCTTTCACTCATTCGTGCATAGAGGGGGAAACTAGGGGTGTGCGGGTCTCTTGACTACTGCTTTACGAGATTATCTATCTCCAAACACCAGAATGATACACCTTCTGTATTGCATACCTTTTGTGTGTACCAGCCAACATCAGACCTCATCTGCTCGGAGGGTGTACCACCAGACAAGCACGGGGGGAGAGATATTTCCAGATTTTTTGAGCCTAACAGAATTACAATCAACTACTTCCCGTTATCTCACTTCTCTTTTCAACTACACTCACTCCCATTCCGTAGTGAAGGGGGGGAATTGCAGTAGTATCATACCATATCCTTAGGAGCACGCATACAGCCGTGACAGCTGTCACACGCGATTGCGTGTGTTTACCTACGTCAGTAAAAGCAGGGAAATATGTACACGCATACAGGCATAGATCAGGGCCAAGAGCGGACTCCGACCATCGGACCTGGGCCCAGGTACCAGATCTGGCAGAGTCGACCGCCCGTAGCCGTGCCAGCTACCCACAGCTACCTAGGATTACTCGGTTACACAATACCCAATTAATTAATTAAGTATTAATTAGCTGACGCTGTGATAACACGAGACTGTTTATCAGCACTTTTGTCTTAACAACGAAGACTAACAATGCAGTGCCGTAGCATAACTCCTTTCGCCAGCACATGCAAAACCATAGTTACGACCATCCCTAAAGTGACAGAAGAGTTAGATAAGTCGATTGAGACGACCGATAACGGTCGGTTCTCTCATTCAACTATTATCAAACTCTTGTCCAGGTCGTCGATATCACTTCATGATAGTTACTTCATGAATAAGTCACTTCATGATAAGCTACTTTGCGTGGTCCTTGCTCAGTAAGTGTTGGCCCTGTTCGTGACACCAACCCGTCACGACAATCAATACGACGGGTGTCACGCATCATGGGAGGATAATTCATCTTAGGCTCTGCTTAACCGCTTGGACCCCTGTCGTGCATTGCAATCCCACCTTGACCGACGCTTTCCGGGCAGCTATGTATGTTCAGGGCTTAGAAACCGCATTTTAGGTGTCGCTCTTCTATTGTTCCTGGAGTACAAATTGTAACTCATTCAGAACTATCAAAAAGCTCTTGTCCAGAACAACCTCGGGTAATCAACCCTGCGTCTTCCAAAGTCTCTACCTTGTCTACCGGCGACCACGGAAACCTCTCCGTTGCAAGCTATTTCCCAATGCCCCGTATCGCCGCGATTAGGTATACAGAGACCCCAGCGACCTTTGTAGAGAGAGAGAGCAGATGAGGAGAGAGAGAGGAGAGGAGGAGAGAAGAGAGAGAGAAGAGAGGGGTACCGGGGTTTGGATAAACCTACTCCTCGGAAGTGGACTTGAGTGGGTGTGCAGCACGCCAAATCTAGTAAATGCGGAGACGAAGAAAATTGCAGTTACATGAGCGACAGAGAACCCGATTAAGGGTCAGATCCAGTGGAGGAAGGAGCGGCAGCCTGTACCCTGTAATAAGGACATCGCCTATAACAGTGACGCAGCCAACAGGGCAAGCTGTCACTAAGTCAAGAAGGATGAGCACAGCCTACGGGAAGCTGTGGGCATGGGGACGGGAAGGCTGGCACATGGTAGTGGGCAGAGCGATATTCTAAGGAAGTACATAATTAGTGGCCGCACCAGACATAATAACAAGTGCAGAGCACTGCTAGATTACATGCGTGATACTGGGGGGACCACCTATGACGCAGGTGACATAGCAATACTAGTTACGTGTGGGGTTTTCCACCTATGGCACTGGGGACATAGAACATTAAGCTGGTAGCAAACAAAAATTATTAAGGAACGGCGGAAAAACAGGAAACTCAGATAAAGCCTGTGTCTAAAATAAAAGGATGAAGAAGGATAGAACCGAAAACGCACTGTAAGGAGTACTCCTGAAAATTTAGCAGACAAAAAAACTTGGGGTCATACCGAAGGCTGAGGGCGACCAAATGGAAAAATGTAACCATCCATGGTAAGGCGCAAAAAATACGGATTATTACGGTGGCCAGAATAGTAGGCACCAAACCAGAAAATGCAACAGGAGGGCCGAAAACAGAAATCCAATCGCAATACCAAGGAAGGGGAACAACGGTGACGTAAAAGAAGCCGGAGAACGTAACCAAAAAGAAGCTGAAGAAAATGAAAAAAACGTATATCAAAGTGGGTTGGTTGGGAAAACACGTATAGGAAAACCCGATCCGGGGAATAGGAACCTAACGCAATCAATTATAAACTAAAGAGACGGAATTTGAAATAACATCGTGTGACGCGCAGGCAGACACGAGAGAATCAAAGCCGTAAAGACGCAGACAAGAGGACTCTAAAGACTAGATGGATATAAAAAAAAGGTCGATGGAAAAATCCACTACCTTAAAAACTATTCTTCTTAGCATAGAATTCGGTGACTAGGTTGGGATGAAAAAACCAATGATGAATGGTTTCTCACTCAAAGATTGGAGGAGGGAGAATTTATAGAGGAGGAGTTAATTATCTCAGGAAATGCCCCGACGCCGCGAGCTACGGCAGGGCCTAGACTGAGAAAAATCATTCTAAGAGTGGTATATCGCATGGCGATTTACTCATCGCACTCAAGACACGACCAATCGCCTATACCACGAAGAAGACCAAAACCTGCAGTAACTGAAAAATCCCCAAAGGATGCGAAGTTTGAAATATTTCCAAGATAATTGTAACCAACAAAGGAAACACAGTTCAATGAAGCAATAGAAGGGTTAGATGTACAACCATTAGTACATAAAACCTATTGGTCCACCGGGCTTGAAAATAGTAAACGCATAAAAAGGGACTTCAAAAGAATTTACTGCAAAGGATGACTGAAAGGCGCGGCTTGAATAGCCACTCGGCACAAACAAAAAGATATGAGCGGCGAGGTACATCTGCATAATGTACAACAGCAAGAATTACCCCAGCCCACCAATTCACAGTAAAATCCGAAGGGAAACAACTACTACAGCTCCATCAAAAAGTTCCAATCACATGAGGGGCTGGTGATCTAAAAACAGTGTGGAGTAAAAAAATTAGCTTAATCTATGATGACGGCTCCACCGGAACGAACCATCTGCCTATGCGAACTAAGAAGTCAGAAACCATTCAAGACCATTATAAACGGTGGTCTGATATTAAGTACCACCTTCCACCAAAACCAAGAAAGAGCGTGAAGGTAGCTGCCTAAACAAAGCGTCGTAACGCTCCACCAATCTAGACTACCCCTATAAAGTCAGTCTAGGAGGTGACTGAGGAATAAGGCACTCACACATAGGGCCATGGTTAACCTACGTATGAGAACCAGACAGCACCTAAAACAATTAGGAATCCTTGGGTTGACTGTAACACCCAGCCATACGCTGTATCAAGCTTAGACCAGATGTTCAAGATCATCACATTACCCATCCGCCTCGGGCTAACGGCTCATCATCACATGGGCTTGACCCCGAGTAATCCACCAGGGGACGACAGGAGGCCGTCGGATTATTTATCGACACCTCGCGAAGCCATTCAGGGGGTCGGAGGTTGGCGACTGATTAGTCAATGACCTGAATCAGGTACCACTTGATCGAAGCTGTCTAGGGGAATCCTAAAGCTTCACCGCTAAAACGTGGCACAAGGAGGGCCTGCCGCGCGACCCGCTGGAGATATCTGGCTGAGATTATAGTTGGAATATATCCAACTCTCCCCGCCCTAACTTCACACACAATACAGGCAAAGATCAGGCCCTTGTCTAGAATTGCAACAATGATGAGCATCCAGCAGGCAGCCCAACAACAATTGAGGTTGTTAAAGGGTGCGTAAGGGAATTACCGGTAACTACATAACATATCACCCGTTATGACAGGCAGGGATGCAAAGTAACAGGCCACGGTGACCCCATACTGAAGAGAACCCAGGAAGACAGTTTTTAGAACTGAACTGAAGATAGAGAGTACATCACTACTATGGCACTACCCTAACTGTCGCTAAAACATTGGAAACGCCAAAAATATAATAAGCTTACTCACCAGGAATTATACCCAACAGTCTACCAAATAATGTCTTTTTAACTAGCTTTGTTGCGTGACTGCCCAATGGACACTAAGATTTAGCATAGCAAGGGCAACCAAAGCAAACGCAACCAAGCACACATCAGGTGCAATCCCTCCAAAGAAAACTCCGAAGGAGTTTTTTTGTTCCGGCTAAGATGAACACGCGAATTGCAAAGATACACAACACTATGCACCATGCTGAGGCAGTTTCATATGCGTCATCAACAAACTCATTGCATGCCCCAACTAATCGAGATCAACAGTGCATCGCTATACCACTTAACTAAAAATTCCTAAGGCCCTATCAAACTCAAACACTTGAACCAAACTCACGTAGCTAAGGCATACACCTAAGGGGGGACCAGGGGCACGGGAAGACTAAAGTAGTAAACCTCTGACGACCACTAGAACGCACGAGGGGTCACAAAGGAGCCTATAGAAGATGAAAAATATCCACCAAGATATCATGACCAAAGATCCTCCACGGCGCCGCTTGCACTAGGGCCAGGAGACGGCGTTCCACGGGTTGCGGCCTGGTACGCAATTGTGGCGAAAAGTCGTCCGGCGCTGCGAGACCTGGGATCAGACAGAAGGTGGGAAGCGTTTTAGGTCGAAGTCGAGATTGAGGATATGGGAAAAAAGGAGACGAGAATGACAGTGCAGCAAGTCCACCTTTGGGTGCTGCAGAAAATCCGCACCAATGGACGCATCAGAAAAGTCGCAAATGGGGCGCCAAGGGCAGAATTCGAACATTTATCGGCTAGGAGGGTGCGAAGAGCAGAGCCAGGCATGTAAGGTCCTAATAGTCGGGGCCGCCAGTCGCATGATCAGTCAATCTCAAGTCCCCCCCTCTATCGCTCGACTCACCGGTTGGGGAGGTAGAGGGAGGCAGTACCCGTAGTGTCTGACCATACCCCCTGCTTCCTACCGAGACCTCCAGAATCTCGCAGTCCAGACGCCGTAGTATCGTCCTCACTCTTGGCGAATCTACTGGCGTGCGGCGATCCGCCAGTTTGCATCGATAAAATTCTCAGAAGGTGAAGGCGCAGAGCCACAGACAGTCGCAGTTATTATGCCAGGGGAAGGAAAAAGGCCGACTGTCGACTGTGGCAGAGCATAAATGGTTGCAAAAGACGACGTAGTACATCAGCGGGGCAGCTTGCCATTGTGCAGCTTGGCAACCCTCCGGTATGCAGCCAGAGCCTCATAACACCGGAGAAAGGTCAGCGACGACGCAAGACGCGAGCAAGACCGAAGACGGGTATCTCCACCGATGTCCAGGCTAGTCTGCCGACTTGAGTCTGCACGTCACCGGTCATCTACGACAGACGGAGGAGGCGACAAGACCGGTGCAGGGAAGGAAAAAGAAGAGAAGATGAGGATGACGCGGGGGGGGTTTACTTCCACGAGAAGGACTCTCGATTGACCGCAAGCGGGAGAGGCAGCTGGTGCACAAACGTCTAGCCAGATCATCAAGAGGAGCCGTTCCTTCCGTTGGAAGGATTGGTCCGGCAGCCATCGCTGAGATAATGGCTGGCGCATATCGCCGCGCTGGAGCCTCCAGGAAAGACCATACCATGTCATGAGTTTATCAAAATGGCGGAGGTCCGCGGAAGTTGCAATATAATAAAAAATAAATGAATGGGCCGGTATAACCTATCATCTGGGATAACACTCCGGAGGAGTGAAGACCTTTGTGTGTGCAGCACGTCCAATCTATAAAGCGGAGAACGAGAATAAGTTACAAGCACAGGAACCCATCAAGGGGCACCAGTGGAGGAAGGAGCCGCAGCCTGTACCCTGATAAGGAGAGGGACTGCAGCCTACACAGGAATGCTGTCACTGCAGAAAGTCAAGAAGGATGACACATTGCCTATGGGGAAGCTGGTCACTCGGGAAGTCTGCTCAAGTGTAGGTACTGCAGTAGTCCGGATAGTTCTAAGAAGTACATAATAGTCACCACAGACATAAAACAAGTGAGAGCACTGCTATTCATGTGAATAGGGGTCGTTAGACAACTATAAGAGAGTTTACGGATCGTTATGTAAATTTCAGCAACCCCATTTTACTAAAGACGGTCAGCACAGAAGAGAGATGGGGAGGGTTCGTTACATAAACTCAGGAAATCAACTCATCAATACATCAACAACATCCGCCCCCCTGCCCCTGCCCCCCCCCCCCCCCCCATAGCGCATTCACATCCATACATCCTTTGTGTATGGTGGACGCTGACTGATCGTCTAGTTATAGTAGGGCACGGAGTGCGCTCTTTCTGTTCGAAGATGCGGAGAAGCAGGGTTTAAACGAGCTCTGCCTATGGCGAATTCACGACGGAAGTCTCGGCTGCTGAGCTGGCACACGGAGCATATAACCGCAAGCCAGTAGTGCTCGCTAGTGCTGTTGTTATTTGCGGTGTTGTTGGATGGGTCAAACCAGCGGCCCGCGGTTGCTTTCATCCTTATGCGAGACAGACCCTGCTCTCTGCTCCTGTTCAAAATAGTTATCTTTCAACAACGCTGTACTTTCTTCACCCTGCTCTTTGCGCTTGCTCTTCAGTAGCTGCTTCGCAGAGATTCTTCTAACTTGCATGCTGGTATCTCGATCTTCTTTCCTGTCGCTTGCATCATGGCTCTGTAATCGCTAGTATTCACAATCGCATTGCTTATACCCCAGTTAATGTCGAAACTCAATGTTCGTGCACGGCATTTGTATGGTACAGCCAGAGTTACCCTCGAACGTGCTTGCTTCTCCGACTCTGAGTTTGTTAGATGCGTCCTTACTGCTTGCATGCTAGTTCTGTCAGCCGTTAACGTTCCTATTAGCCTATCTAGTGCTAGGAAGGTCTTCAAACGCATCATCAGCTCAAGCATCGAGTCAATTATAATCTGAGCCAGCACGACTGGTAGCGACAGGACGTTAGGCCGCAGGCTTCATCCTTTTGCGTAAGATGGCTCTGAGGCATTGCAAACATCCCGCTTGCTATTGGCCATTATAATTACTATTACCTATCCTAACCCAAAATATTCGTACACGCATCTGGCATTTCAGGGACTCGCGACTGGTACCTTGCCAGTGCTTCTAATAGCGGTACCGCTCCGGGCCTCTTATTGCCTGTGTCCCTCTCACTGAGTTATACCTGAATGCAGCTCTCGAATTGGGATCCCACTGTCACTTACCGCCTTCCATCCCCATCGCAGTATCATGGCAAGTCCTATCATCCTGCGAAGACTGGCTTTGCCCTTCCTGCCTCGCCGGCCCACCGCCAATCCTTCGGTTCCACTATCGGCTGTTGGCGGAGGGGCTCGGTAAGCGGAGGGTAACTCCAAGATTTGACGGGTTGCCATGACTTAACTTGCTGGCGCAGATCATGCCTTGGCCTCAAGTGGTGACTCGAACATTGCTAAACATAACATGGCCTTAACTTAGACCATGCGATTGCCTGCCAACTGTTCTCATGGATGCCTGCCCCTTGCACTGCTCCCTACCTTTAATTGCTCTCTTACGCATGCCCTACCCTACTCTATTCCTCCCTGCGCCCCTCGCCCTCCCCCTGCCCTTCAAAGATCTCTAACACATGCCCTACCCTGCTCTTTTCACGGCCTTACCCTGCCCTGCCTGATGTGCTCTGCCCTCCAACCTCCCAATCTCTAATCTCCTTCGACATCCAACCTCAAACCTCGTATACCTATGAAGGCTCTGGCCTTCTGAACCTCCAACTTTCCTTCAACCTCCAACATAATTTAATCTCCAACTCCTTCAACCTCCAACCCTCCTCAAACCTGTTCAGGCTCTGGCTTCTGGCTTGCCAAGGAACTGGCGGCGCCACTTTGTATTTGTTATTCGTTTCCTCCTAGTATCCATCGGACCATTAGTATCATCTGCAAATTAAACTAGCAACGTCAAGCTGCATCAACCCTTAACTTACATACTTAGTGACACCCATCCAGCTTCACCCTCTAACCCCTTCGCTGAACCACTCACCCACCTACCCCTCCTCATCCATCCAACTACCCTCTTTACCCAACCCACCCACCAACCTCTCACCCACCCACCTCACCCACCCAGGTACCCTCTCACCCACAACACCTACCCTCTCACCCACACACTTACCCCCTCACCTCCGCATGCACGCACCCTTATAGGTTGCATTCTTGAAGCTCGAAAGGACGGAGGCAATGGAAGCAGAGTCATGAGCTCAAGAAGACCAACAAGGAGGAGCCTCTGCAGTTCAGACACTCAGTTGGGCTAGATTGAAGACGAGGAGGGCGCCTTCTTGCTAGCAAGACATAATTTATGCATAGATGTGATTATATTATAGCAACATGTCTGTGCCCACATGTTCATCGATATTGATCATATTAATGGTGATCAAATCTTGTTTTGGCCTCCTTGTTTCATTTTTGAAGTTCTTTTAATTGGCTGGCACCCTAACGGGTTTGTATCCACCAGTGTAAATTCCCAATCTTTCCCACAACGATTATAATTCATAACGTCTGTTTCATCGAGGCAACAGTCGGTGACAATCTCAATTGAGTGGGGCGACCTGACAGTTTGGACAACTGTTGAATGTAGGGCGGGAAACAGTCGGTCTCAATCTAAATTATGGGCGACCTAACAGTTTGGTAAACAACTGTTGAATGAAGGGCGGGAAACAGTCGGTGACAAATACAAATAGGGGTTACAAAACAGTAAGGACAACTGTTGAATGTTGGGCGGGAAACGGTCGGAGACAAACACAAGTAGGGGTTACATAACAGTAAGTGCGACTGTTGAATGGAGGCAATCAATGGTGCACATATACGGTACCCACACCACCCTAAACCCTACCCACCGTTGTTGTAGACTGTATCACCAACGGTTGTCCAACAACAGTCCATTTAACAGTCTATAGGTGGACCCTTGCTATGCTACAACAACCGATTAATGTACACTTTTTGACCCTATACTAGACTCTGTAGTCAACGGTTTACAGCCTAAGGGTCTACATGTTTTCCAGGCCAAATCAACGGTCTGTTTTCTCTGCCCATTTTATCAGTGTATTTCGCTGACGTGGCCAGGGGAGTCGTTTCGGAACTACCCGTTTCGGAGTTACCCGTCTCGGATCTCGATTTTCCGAGACCTGTCGCTGACGTGGCCACGGGGGTGGTCCTCCCGTCGGTACGACGGGCTCAGATGCTAGTTCCGGTAATCGGCAGGATGGGGCCTCACTCCACTGTATTCTGTCCGGTCACTCTTCCGCGAACATAAAGTGCGATGACGCAGCTGGCGAAGCAATCACAATAAACGATGGTATCCATGATTTCAATCCACGCAAGCGCAGTGTTTCTGCTAGTCTTGGCTGCTGCGTCGCTCCAACCCACCTATGCTGTGCGCCTAGGATCCCAAAAGAACCGCAAGCTCTCGCAGACCGACACGATCGTCTCGGTTGCCTCTGGCGATGATACCCTCAGCACTTTGGTCATGGCCGTGGCTGCTTCTCCCACCATCCTGGCTGCGGCAAACGACACCACCACTACATTCACTGTCTTCGCCCCAACCAATGCGGTAGGTTCTCGACCCACCCTATGAACTATGGGTCTGGGCGGGAGGGTCCACCCCATGCCAAGATCTGGTTCTTTCGATTCCGATGTCTCGTGAAGACAAAAGCAACGCAAAGCAGTTCCCGGAGGTTGCATCGCATTTTCGCATCCTGCCGTGGTCTGTGGAGAAAGTTTCCCGGCATTTTCGAGGATATACGATCGTACGTAAGTGACTGCCGCGAGCACAGATGGAGCTCAGATCGAGCCAGGGAGTTGATCAATCGCCGTCGATTACCTTGTGCCATCCATCACATTGCCTGCAGCTGAATTGCCCGGAACTGCGTGATCCTTCCTCTCTGTCCGACTGCTACGAGTCGGTATGCCAGCCTGTAAGGGCTGGAAATGGCTGGCATGGTGCTCGTGCATGTTAAGTGGGTGATCTCAACTTCCTACACCGAATTCACTTGGATTCACTTGGTAGAATCTACTGGGAGGGTGCAATCTAGTGATCTGGAGGTGGTTGAGCAATGGGCACTTAAAATGTATTCTGCCGTTTTTGGAGTGGAGGTCTATAAACAAATAATCTTGTGCTGGTTGACTGCACACTAGCTGAGACATGCCAAAATGTGTAACCAGATCTGGCCCAAGCTTACCCCCGAGCGTTCGGGATAGTCTCAGCGGCCCCTTTGCAGTGCATTTCAGCCCGTTTTGTGTGTGTATTTTCATGTCACTAGACCAGGTGGAGACCCTCGAGAAAAAACCCTGCAAAAAAAACCTTGAAAAACCCTAGAAAGAACCTGCGAGCAAACTTTGTGAAAAAACTGCTGGAATTATCAAAAAATATAAAATATTTCTGGCCAATTCAGACCAAAACTGAATTATAATCTGTCATCTGTCATCTATCATCTACTTCTCCCCATCCACTAGGCCTTCACTGAGGTGCTGATTGCTCTTGACCTGACCACTGATGATCTGTTGGCTGATGTGGAGCTCCTTACCCAGATTCTGAGCTATCACATCATCACATCTGTCGTCCCATCTTCCAACATTACAGCAAGCCCCACTAATGCGAAAACCTTCCTGGGATCCTCTCTCACTGCCACCCTGATTGAGTAAGTCTATTCACATCTCCCCTCATGTTTTTGGTGGAGCCCCTGTCTATGCGGTAGCCCACAGATTCACTTGTTTGTCTGCAAAGCCCCTGAGGAGGCAAGCCAACCAACCTATGCACCCCATTACATTCGGCCATTTTCGTGTTGCTTGCGACACGAGTGAACATGTCATGATAGACCATGTTGGGACCGCCAGAGCTAAATAGGAGCCACAGTACCTTGTCAGGATCCTCTCTCACTGCCTCGCTGATTGATTTAGTCTATTTGATCAGCATCAATCAGACTTCCGTTTAGAGACCTTTAATAACAGGAACATTTGTCAATGCTACGCTACTTGAGTAAGTATATGCGTTAGGCATTGATCAGACTACCACTACTACAGAGACCTCTTTTAACAGGAACCTTCATAAATGCCACGATAATTGAGTAAGTCTATTTGTTAGGCATCGATCAGACTACCACTGCTACAGAGACCTCTTTTAGCAGGAACTTTGTCAATGCCACGCCGAACTAGTATGTCTATTTGTTCGACATCAATCAGACTACCGCTACGATTGAGACCTTTTTAATCAGGAACCTGTAAATATGCCACTCTCATTGAGTAAGTGTGAATGCATATGCATTATGTTCTCATTAAAGACCATCCTAGGATTGCTAGACGGGAACTGGCCACCTGAAAGTCAATTTGTACGAGGTATAATGGGCACTCAAGTGCTTGTTCAGGTCCTTATCACGTATTGTGCAGTGATTTGTATGAGCTGTACGTTTCTCTTACAGGGTAGGGGTTAAATTCGTTCTGTACCAGGATAGGATCTGAATCATGTCCTGTTTTAAACAAGATGTCTTTCATCGCAGCCAGAAGACTTGATATGACAGTCTGACTTCAGTTTCGCAAACATACGCTGGAAATGAGGATAGTGCAGCCAGCATGCAGGCCACAGATTGGCATGTACAGCGAGGACACTTGCTAGGCTGTCGAATATGGTTTGACAAAAAAGCTGATTTTTTGAAATGGTGGCAAGAGATGGGGGGCAGCAATGAAAGGAGAACAGATGGCGAGCTGTTGGCAGCTCCATGTGTAAGGGTTGATGAAAGTTGCAAAAACAATCATTTCCCCCTTGATTAAGCTCTAAATGGGGGAAGAATTGCTTGCTAGAGAATGGAAACCATGAAACATAACATTTCCTTGTTCTGCGGATGAGTGATTTTGTTGTAGTGAAGTTGGATGGTAGTGATGCCAGATAGGAGGGGGGAAAATGAAGTGGTACTAATGGAAAAGGGGGGGGGGGGGGGGGGAGGAGAAGGAGAGCTTTCCATCCTACTTGAAGAAGCAAACAAGTGTATAGCAGTGTGCAGGCAGGATAATAGAAAATACAAGCCCTGGACCAACTCCACTCCTGTCCAGATGTTGACAGCAAGAGTTAAAAAATTGGGTGTAACTCTTGCTGTAGAACCAAACAGCAGTGTGTGTGTGTGGAGGTCAGTCTGTGTGCATGTGTGATTGGTAGTCAGTGCATGTCAGTATGCAAGGGTGTGCATGTAAGGGTGAGTGCGTGAAATGTGGAATCGCGTGTGTGTGTGAGGTGTTTGCGTAGACGTGAGTGTGATAGCGTAATTGGAAATATAGCTATGAGCTCTACAGAAACTGGTATATAACTGTGTACACCCCCTATCCCTATCCGCACAGCAAGGCTGTATTTTGGCAGACTCTGCCAGCTGCATAGGAACACTTGCATCCTTCAACCCAACACCCACCACCTGCCTGCTACCTGACACCCATTATGCAACACACTTCACACACCCCACCCACAACCTGCTGACACTCCAAACTCAACCACTCACGTATACACCCCTTACCCATGCGCCACCTGTAGTGGCAATGTGTTCATCAATGATGCAGAGGTCACTACTGCTGATGTGCCAGCTGGACAGTCCATTGTGCATATCATCAACAAAGTGCTCATCCCTCCGACCATTGCATCCGTGGCATCTGGCGTCGATGCCCTCAGTACCTTTGTCGAACCTGTCAAGGCTTCTCCCACTATCCTTGCAGCTGCAACCAACTACTCCACTGCCGTTACTGTTTTCGCCCCAACCAATGAGGTAAGCTACACTACGCACACACACACACACACACATACACACTCATGTACTCACAAACACACACACACACATGAAGCAACTCTTTCGCTGCTGTAACTGTCTTTGTCCCAACAAATGCGGTAAGGCCAATCTTGAGCCATCACACACAAACACACACACTTCACCCACAATCCTGGGGTGCAAAGGAAGGTTAAATCCCAGTATTTGGATTCTTACGTAGGGGACTCATCCCATGTGACCGTCAAATAGTGATTATTTAGTGGTCTTTGATCATTTAGTACCAGGTGGAATGGAAAGTGACTTGTTTCCTGAGCTTTCCTAGTGGTACTCACAAGAGTCTGCAAAAACACCCCACACACATACATACCCCCCCCACACACACAAACACACATACACACTTTCAATGCATACCACACACACACACACAGTTCAACACATACAGGAGGGTACTCTAGAGCGATTGGATTGGCCTCTTCAAATTAAAATCCAAGTATCAGTCATATCCATCAACAGTGCTCCACCAAACCCGCACTTGAGCACCCAGATCTACCATGCTAACTTCATGATAGTTACAGTTGATTGGATTGATACATTTTTTCAGTGAAGACTGGGCATTGGAAATATTAAATTTATGTGTTCCTGAAATGAAATTTAGTTGGCCCAAAGCTACAATGATCGGGCATCCTTTTTCAACACTTCAAATTCGTGCCATCCAAACATGTGCGCATACATAGGTTTGCGAACAGAATTGTTTAAAACAATCGAGACGAAACATGTAAGCATTGGAATGGACGAAACATTCCCCTGGGGCACTTGAGCTATTATCAGCCGTCAGGACGTCACCCACAACTCACCCAAAGGGCCGTGCGTGGGGTGGGCCCATGGAAATGAAGCCACACCAATTAAGGTACTTATAGTGGTAATTCACTTATTATAATATTCATGTTTACCGCCTTGCGAACTTGTACAGTGCATAATTCCATGGGACACTATTACAAATCCATCTCACGCACTTGCGGAGCTCGGAAGTAAGCACTACCGACCTCGTGTTGCAAACTATGGTGGTTCAAACGGTTGCATGGGGAGCTCCGAGACTGGCTGCGAGGTTGCGAGGCACATGTGACGCAGCCGGGCAGCAGCGGCCGGCTTTAAACCAGTTCCCATATCCCGGTTTTCTCCCCGACGCCACCCCGACTTTCGTCCAAACCCCAGGGTTCAGGCCTTGTGGTATCCCCCTCTCCCCCACCCCCCTTTGTGGTGGACCACTGGTGGTGATCGGTCGCCACGACACCAGCAGGTTCTCTCTATATGTGTAGTAGGCGGAGTAGGCTTATCCCCGAGGCTCAGGATGGGGCCCCACTCCACTGCATTCTGTCCGGTCACTCTTCCGCGAATACAAAGTGCGATGACGCAGTTGTCGAAGCAATCACAATAAACGATGGTAACCATGATTTCAATCTACGCAAGCGCAGTGTTTCTGCTAGTCTAGGCTGCTGTGTCGCTCCAACCCACCTATGTGTGAACCGCAAGCTCTCGCAGACCGACACGATCGTCTCGGTTGCCTCTGGCAATGATACCCTCAGCACTTGGGTCATGGCCGTAGCCGCGCCTCCCACCATCCTGGCTGCGGCAAATGACACCACCACTACATTCACTGTCTTCGACCCAACCAATGCGGTAGGTTCTCGACCCACCCTGTGAACTATGGGTCTGGGCGGGAGGGTCCACCCCATGCCAAGATCTGGTTCTTTCAATTCCGATGTTTCCGTGAAGACCAAAAGCAAACGCAAAGCAGTTCCCGGAGGTTGCATCGCATTTTCGCATCCTGCCGTGGTCTGTGGAGAAAGTTTCCCGGCATTTTCGAGGATATATGATCGTACGTAAGTGACTGCCGCATGCACAGATGGAGCTCAGCTCAAGCCAGGGAGTTGATCAATCGCCGTCGATTACCTTGTGCCATCCATCACATTGCCTGCAGCTGAATTGCCCGGAACTGCGTGATCTTGCCTGTCTGTCCGACGGCTACGAGTCGGTATGCCAGCCTGTAAGGCCTGGAAATGGCTGGCATGATGCTTGTGCATGTTAAGTGGGTGATCTCAACTTCTACACCGAATTCACCTGGATTCACTTGGTAGAATCTGCTGGGAGGGTGCAATCTAGTGATCTGGAGGTGGTTGAGCAATGGGCACTTAAAATGTATTCTGCTGTTTTTGGAGTGGAGGTCTATAAACAAATAATCTCGTGCTGGTTGACCGCACACTAGCTGAGACGGGCCAAAATGTGTAACCAGATCTGGCCCAAGCTTACCCCCGAGCGTTCGGGATAGTCTCAGCGGCCCCTTTGCAGTGCATTTCAGCCCGTTTTGTGTGTGTATTTTCATGTCACTAGACCAGGTGGAGACCCTCGAGAACAAGTTCCTGCAAAAAAAACCTTGAAAAACCCTAGAAAGAACCTGCGAGCAAACTTTGTGAAAAAACTGCTGGAACTTATCAAAAAATATAAAATATTTCTGGCCAATTCAGACCAAAACTGAATTATAATCTGTCATCTGTCATCTATCATCTACTTCTCCCCATCCACTAGGCCTTCACTGAGGTGCTGATTGCTCTTGACCTGACCACTGATGATCTGTTGGCTGATGTAGAGCTCCTTACCCAGATTCTGAGCTATCACATCATCACATCTGTCGTCCCATCTTCCAACATTACAGCAAGCCCCACTACTGTGAAAACCTTCCTGGGATCCTCCATCAACAGTGCTCCACCAAACACCCAGGGCTTTGCCAAGGCACAGGACGCTCTTGATATGAGAGCTGAAGAGCTTTTGGCTATTGAGGATTCGCTGACCCACTTCATCACCCACCACCCACTACACTGCACCACCCACCTGCTTGCTGCCTGACACCCACCACCTGCCTGAGACAAACCACCCACCCTCTCCCTCCCACCTGTTGACCAGACGCACACATACACACACACCACAGGCCTTTGCGGATGCCCTGGATGCGCTTGACATGACTGCTAACCAGCTGCTGGCTGATACGGAGATGCTGACCCGGATTCTGAGCTATCACATTGTCCCACTTGTCATCATGTCGTCCGCAATCAATACAAGCACCACTTATTTCTGGCCAACCTTGTCAGGAAACTCTATCAATGCCATGCTGATCGAGTAAGTCTATTCACATCTTCCCTCATGTTTTTGGTGGAGCCCCGCTCCGTCGGCTCGGCAGCCCCCAGATTCACTTGTTTGTCTATCTGTGTTTCTGTCTGTCTGTTAAGCATCAACATTAGCTAGCCAACTAACCTTCGCACCCCTTCTCGCTTGGCCATTTTCGTGTTGCTGTAACATGTGTGAACATGTTATGTTCGATCATTTTGTGACCGCCAGAGCTAGATGGGAAGGGGCTACCTGGAAGTTGGTTTTTGTGATATTATATCACAGGAGGCATACCTTGAGGTGTAAAACTACGGCTCGTAATATGATGTCCATCTGTGCATGAGTGCAAACCTTTTGTTGATATTTTAATACCTACTGGGGTCATAGGTTAAAACTGCGTCTTGGTTGGTGTAGGAGTGCACGAATATAAGCCGGATGTTTTGGGCATGATTTTAAATTCTTCAATGCTTGACTTGGGCAATAACTTCGCCTGCAAACTTCTCCAAAAATCACTTGAGGGAAATGGGGTCCTGAGTATAGTTAGCATTTGCGCTTGCAAAGCTGGTGACCTGACCCTAGGACCAGTGCCAGCTAGCACCCACAACGTTTCCAGATTTCTTTTACTGAATAAATGGATGGAATCCTGGGTAATAAATGTTCTAACCGAACTATCTCTAAAACTTGCATGGAGATGTACAAAAATGGACTTGAGCGGTATCCACACTAAAAAGCTGCAGCTGCAACTCTGTTGATCCTTGTTGCAAGTGACAAAAAATCAGAGCGGAAGTGGGGGAGAAGGTGAAATGACTCTGGCATCAAATGCAGATACAGACAGGTAGATAATTGGGTGACTCTGAGGGCAGCTGCTGCCACAAGGGGGTGGGGGGTGGGGGGCTCAGCTGTCTAGATCAATCCTACAGTCTAGAGCTTTAACTGCCATCTTTCAACCCCACCAACCACCTGCCAGCTGCCTGACCCTTCCATGTTCACCTGCTCACACGCATCACACCACCTTGCACCTGCCCCCCCCACACACACATCCATTTGCACCCCATATGTTCATGCGAACCACCCAACACCTGCTTACCTCCCTCCCCCCACCCACCCCCAACCCACACACAAACACCACCACCCACCACCTACCCCTCACTCCTTCCTCCCCCCCCCCCTTCCACACACACACACGCTCACACCGCACACAGCTTACATCCTTACTGCTCCCACCCACCCACCCCCTGCAGTGGCACTGTGTACATCAACGAATATGAAGCGATAGTCACTACTGCTGATGTGGACGCTGGACTATCTGTTGTGCATGTCATCAACAGAGTGCTCATCCCTCCCGGAATCAGCCTGCCGACCATCGCATCAATAGCTTCTGGCGATGAAGACCTCCGCACCTTCCTTTCTGCTATCATGGCTTCTGCCACTGTCCTCGCTGCCGCAAGCGACCCCATTACTGCTGTCACGGTCTTTGCCCCAACCAACGCGGTAAGACTGCCCTTGAAATTTCTTATTGGACAATCACACACAAACAGTCAGACACTGAAACACATAGGCACTGTGGTGAATGACTTAAGTTTCAAACAGAAACAACCAGTTACACAAACGAATACCCAACCAAACACACACACAAAAACAGGTCTTCGCTTTTACCCTTGCCTCCCTGGGTGTACACATAACAGTCTATCCCCTACCCCCCTACACCTCGAGATGTTAACCCCTAAGCCAAAAAACATACCTTAGCTGCTACCCTTTCCCCACTGCAAATGAGATGAGAACAGCTTCCCTCCCCACCCCCACCCCCATCACCCCCACCCTCCCCCTCTACCTCCACCTCTGCATCAGGCCTTTGATACTGCCCTTGCTGCACTAAACATGTGCGTAGCAGAGCTGCTTGCGGATACCCAGCTGCTGACTAGGATCTTGGAGTACCACATTGTGCCATCCATCGTCCCCTCCTCTGCGGCCACTTCAACCACCATCCAAGTGGCCACCCTCCTGGCTAACAACAGACTGAACATCTCTCTCGTGGAGTGAGTATCGGCTAGAACATCTCTCTCGTGAAGTGATAGCCAGGCGTTGAGGGGTTGAATGTCTAGAGCTGTGTAGTGTGTAGGGCTGACGACAACACTTATGACGTCGATTCATAAAATATCTAAAATAGGCAGAGGGCCTGTGTGGGTATATAACATATTGTGCGTCGGGTTTTTGTGAAGGTCAGTAGAGTGTGGCAACATAGTATAGGGCTGTGTAGGTTAGGGTAGCTTCTTCGGGCTGTGGGTTTGTCTGTTATGTTGGTAGGTATTTTTTGTGAAGGTTTCATTTTAGGTCAGATTTTCACCCCTGGACGAGGGATTCTTAAAGCCACCACCGATCACTGATGAATGGTGCAACTCTTTGGTCCTACCTCCATAGTGGGTAGGGATAGCCATTGCCACCTTACCCCCTTCAGTGGCTCGGTCATGGTCATTGCTGCCACCCACTGCCAACCACCCCAACTACCTTTACCCCTCTTGCAGTGGCTCTGTCATGGTCAATGATGCTACAGTTGTGGGAGCGGATATGGTTGCTGGCAGATCGCTGGTCCACGTCATCGACAAGGTTTTGATTCCTCTTGCGCAGGCGATGACACCTCCCCCTTCCCCCGGTGCAGCAGCAGCCTTGGTCCCTGGCATGAAAACTCTGCTATCTATTGTTGTAGCATCCAGATTAATGTGTGTATCCGGTGCCTAAGACAAAGTAGGCTCTGTTTCTTCTTTCATGTTTCCACAACTGTTCCATACTTCAGTGCTGTCAGTCCCACTCCATTTCTCTGGTCCCCCCTGTCCACACTTTCCCCTCATGGTTGGGTTTTGTGGTGCAGTCCTATGACCTTTGCGGTATGGTCAGGTTTGGTGGAGGTGATTGGGATCTTTGTTTGATATGGAACGGAGCAGGAGCTTATCAAATTCCCCAACAGCATACACCACCTATCCTCAAATAGACAATAACCCCCCCCTGTTGTCATATGACAGATTTGTTGGATCTAATTATTTTATATATAAATCTGACAGAGCCATGCCGGACAGTATTCATAAACCAATCCAAGTGAAGCTATTGAATAAATGATTATATATCTTCATCATCATGCGCAAAGTACGTCCAATTTCAGGTTCCAGTTGAGACCGATGTGTGATCAAGAATAATGTATTCACGATCAAATCTTCCTCGAAAGAGGAAGAATTAAGACAAGTGTTACCGTGTTAACTAGAGGGGTCCAAGTTATTATTACAGGTAACAAATACAGGACCTAAGTGATACTTGCAATGGTTGCAGAACTCTTTTTGTCCAACTAGGAGAGAACATTACATTTGAACACGTGATCAAAAGCCAAGTTCAGCAACTTGGAGCAAGAAACACTCAGCATAGATTAAGAAATAGGTTATATGAGTAAATATCATTTTCTGGAAACTTTCAATAACCCGTATTCTTGTTGGGAACTCCTCTCTTGTGTTCCACTGCTACTGTTCCTATCCACTGCAATGTGTGTCAGTGGCAAGTATATTTTCTAACTGATGGATGCTACTTGCCACTTCGTGACCAGATGCGTAAAACGATTATCATATTAACTCACTTTCCATGGTACATATGACTCCGGCTGTCAGGTTTGTACTGGCCAACTTCAACGTCACGTTATAAATTTCTTTCTCTCTGGATAATTAATATATTACCATGTTACCAGCCTGCCGCACTGTTACGATGATGCCGTTTAACAACTCACTGTCTTATGTCACCACGAAGCGTTGCTACGGTGGTGTGTGGTTCATGTCAATACACGTTTTAGGGCAAGCCTTGGACCCTCTTACACTCCACTGTTATACAACTTACGATCCGGAGTAAAACTGCAAAACTTCCCATCTTGCTATGACATGTGCATTGCCTGTTGTACACCGTACGCTCGTTACATATTGGCAAACGCTTTGCATACCACCCTTTGCCAAACCGGAGTAGGGATCCACCTTAAGACCACTCCAGGTGGTTTGCCAAGTTACGGTTACCACTTACCATGGTACTCTGCCTACCGGTACTAACCCCTAGCATCTTAAATGATCCTAATTTCACTTGCTGCATGGTATTTTCAGCAAGCCGAAAAATGCGATAATAATCGCACAATTAAATTATCATCCCATCTGAGATGATGATTGATTAAAATTGTAGAATTAAATCATCACTGTAGCACGAACTCAGGGCCCCCGTCGTTTAAACGATTGTTTGGGGCTCAGTTCATCAATGCTTGTTCTTTTGTAAGCCCTTCCTATACGGTTCCTTTAGCCTATTTGGCCTACCCCTGGACTGTAACATACGTACAAGCTTGGGTATACTATTTTGTAAACATGTACTTGACCGTAGCTTGGTTACATGGCTGATGGCCCCAGCCGGCAATTGGGTTTAGGGTATAGGGTTTATCACATGCTATCACGGGTGTAGGGTTCAGGGTTTAGGGTATACCTTTAGGTAAAAAGACGAAGGAAAACGAGTTGAACGCTCTATTCTTGAGCTTTGCGGGAAATTTAACCAGGTGAATTAGCCAAGCCAGTACGGTTTTGTTCGTTGGCGTGGGGCATGGGGCATGGGGCGCGGGACCTCCTGGGCAGGCCAACTACACGCGGCCTTCCAGCTTTTCGCAGGAGAAGATGGCTTGGAGTAGCGTGGCCCAATCTCAACACCTGTGGCTTGGCTTGTTGCGCACTTTCTTGCTTTTCTTTTGCTGGCCAACATTTGATTTTCGATTGCGTGCTCCCCAAAACCCTGGAAGCTAATCTCCCTCGACCACTACGTGCCTACTGCCTTCCTTCCGCTCACTTCCTGCTTTCCATTGCGTTAGCATGCACCGATGCCGATGACACGAATAACAAGGCAACTCGGGCCAGGGGGGTCCCACGCAGGGGCAGGGGGCGGGGGCGGGGCGGGGGGGGGGGGGGGGACGGTGGGACAGGGGCCACGCAAGGGGCAAAGGCAGGGGCCACGCCAAAGTACAGCGTACTGCCTATTGAATTCCTTTCCCCTCCCCGTTACCTCGTACACCGTTTATCTGCCTTTCCCCTCCTCGTTACCTCGTACACCGTTTAGCCACACCGTTTGTATGCGCGCGTGGGAATTTTGAGTCTTTTCTTGTTGAAAGACCATATCCTATCAAGGCTTTTGCCAAGATCTCAACGGATCTCCACCTTGAAACGTGCGCTGATGTCGAATGTCGAGAGAAATAAGGCTGCCAAGAGACGGAGGAAAGGTAGAAAGGAAGTTGTAATTAGTCAGCGTGGAACAGCGCTGGACGAAGTAACCAGGCTAGAGCAGGCGCGGGATGCAAAGCTATTGCTTGAGCAGGAGGTGCTTCACATGGACACGGTGCGTTTCATCGATATTCTGCGCTGAGCATCGCTTTTTAAAGGTAATAAAGTTGACTCTCATTCATTATGTTTGAATTTATGCAGGGTGAAGGTGAGGTTGAGGGTGAGGGTGAGGGTAGGGGTGAGGGTGAGGGGTGCATGAGGGTTGAGGGTGAGGATGGGGTGGAGGTTATGTTTGAGGTGAGGGTGAGCATGAGGTGAGGGTGAGGGTGAGGGTGGGGGTGGGGGTGGGGGTGAGGGTGAGGGGAGGGGTGAGGGTGGGGGGTGGGGGGGGTGGGGTGAAGATGAGGATGAGGGTGAGGGTGAGGGTCAGGGTGAAGGTGAGGGTGAGGGTGTGGTTGAGGGTGAGGGTGAGGGTGAGGGGTGCATGAGGGTTGAGGGTGAGGATGGGGTTGAGGTTCTGTTTGAGGTGAGGGTGAGCATGAGGTGAGGGTGAGGGTGAGGAGGGGGCTGAGTAGTGTGAGTGAGGGTGTAAGGAAGAGGGTGGGGGTCAGTGTGTTGGTGAGGGTGAGGGTGAGGGTGAAGGGTGCATGAGGGGTGAGGGGTGAGGCTGAGGGTGGGGGTGAGGGTGAGGGTGAGCATGAGGTTGAGTGTGAGTGTGAGGGTAGAGGTGAGGGTGAGGTTGTGGTTGAGGGTTACGTTAGGGGTGGGGGTGAGGGGTGCATGAGGGTTGAGGGTTGAGGGTGAGGATGGGGTTGAGGTTCTGTTTGAGGTGAGGGTGAGCATGAGGTTAGGGTGAGGGTGGTGGTGGTGGTGTGGGGGGGGGTGAGGGTGAGGGGAGGGGTGAGGGTGAGGGGGGGGGGGGGGGGGGGGGGGATGAGGGTCAGGGTCAGGGTCAGGGTCAGGGTCAGGGTCAGGGTCAGGGTCAGGGTCAGGGTGAAGGTGAGGGTGAGGGTGGGGGTGAGGGTGAGGGTGAGGGTCAGTGTGTTGGTGAGGGTGAGGGTGAGGGTGAGGGTGAGGGGTGCATGAGGGGTGAGGGTTGCGGCTGAGGGTGGGGGTGAGGTTGAGGTTGAGGTGAGGGTGAGCATGAGGTTGAGGTTGAAGGTGAGGGTGAGGGTGAGGGTGTGGGTGAGGGTGAGGGAGAGGGTGAGGGGTGCATGAGGGTTGAGGGTTGAGGGTGAGGATGGGGTTGAGGTTCTGTTTGAGGTGAGGGTGAGCATGAGGTGAGGGTGAGGGTGAGGGAAGGGGTGAGGGTGAGAAGGGGGGGGGGGGGGGGGGGTGAGGGTGAGGGTGAGGGTCAGGGTGAGGGTGAGGGTAGGGGTGAGGGTGAGGGTGAGGGAGAGGGTGAGGGGTGCATGAGGGTTGAGGGTTGAGGTGAGGATGGGGTTGAGGTTCTGTTTGAGGTGAGGGTGAGCATGAGCATGAGGTGACGGTGAGGGTGAGGGTGAGGGAAGGGTGAGGGTGAGGGGGGGGGGGGGGGGGGGGGGGGGGGGGGGGGTGAGGGTGACGGTCAGGGTCAGGGTGAGGGTGAGGGTAGGGGTGTAGGTGAAGGTTAGGGTGAGGGTGTGGTTGAGGGTGAGGGTGAGGGTGAGGGGTGCATGAGGGTTGAGGGTTGAGTGTGAGGATGGGGTTGAGGTTCTGTTTGAGGTGAGGGTGAGCATGAGGTGAGGGTGAGGGTGAGGAGGGGGGTGAGTGTGAGTGAGGGTGTAAGGATGAGGGTGGGGGTCAGTGTGTTGGTGAGGGTGAGGGGTGCATGAGGGTGAGGGTTGAGGCTGAGGGTGGGGTGAGGGTGAGGTTGAGGTGAGGGTGAGCATGAGGTTGAGGTTGAGGGTGAAGGTGAGGGTGAGGGTGAGGGTGTGGTTGAGGGTGAGGATGAGGGTGAGGGTTGAGCATGAGGGTTGAGGGTTTGAGGGTGAGGATGGGGTTGAGGTTCTGTTTGAGGTGAGGGTGAGCATGAGGTGAGGGTGAGGGTGAGGGTGGGGGGAGGGTGAGGGTGAGGGGAGGGGTGAGGGTGAGGGGGGGGTGGGGTGAGGATGAGGATGAGGGTGAGGGTCAGTGTGTTGGTGAGGGTGAGGGGTGAGGGTGAGGGGTGCATGAGGGGTGAGGGTGAGGTTGAGGTGAGGGTGAGCATGAGGGTGAGGGTGAGGGTGAGCCATGAGGGTGAGGGTGTGGTTGAGGGTGAGGGTGAGGGTGAGGGGGTGCATGAGGGTTGAGGTTGAGGGTGAGGATGGGGTTGAGGTTCTGTTTGAGGTGAGGGTGAGGAGGGGGGTGAGTGTGAGTGAGGGTGTAAGGATGAGGGTGGGGGTCAGTGTGTTGGTGAGGGTGAGGGTGTGGGTGAGGGGTGCATGAGGGGTGAGGGTTGAGGGTGAGGGTGGAGGTGAGGGTGAGGTTGAGGTGAGGGTGAGCATGAGGTTGAGGGTGAGGGTGAAGGTGAGGGTGAGGGTGTGGTTGTGGGTGAGATTGAGGGTGAGGGGTGCATGAGGGTTGAGGGTGAGGGTGAGGGTCAGTGTGTTGGTGAGGGTGAGGGGTGCATGAGGGGTGATGGTTGAGGCTGAGGGTGGGGGTGAGGTTGAGGTGAGGGTGAGCATGAGGGTGAGGGTCAGGGTGTAGGTGAAGGTTAGGGTGAGGGTGTGGTTGAGGGTGAGGGTGAGGGTGAGGGGTGCATGAGGGTTGAGGGTTGAGTGTGAGGATGGGTTGAGGTTCTGTTTGAGGTGAGGGTGAGGGTGAGGAGGGGGGGTGAGTGTGAGTGAGGGTGTAAGGATGAGGGTGGGGGTCAGTGTGTTGGTGAGGGTGAGGGTGAGGGGTGCATGAGGGGTGAGGGTTGAGGGTGGGGGTGAGGGTGAGGTTGAGGTGAGGGTGAGCATGAGGTTGAGGGTGAAGGTGAAGGTGAGGGTGAGGGTGTGGTTGAGGGTGAGGGTGAGGGTGAGGGGTGCATGAGGGTTGAGGGTTGAGGGTGAGGATGGGGTTGAGTTCTGTTTGAGGTGAGGGTGAGCATGAGGTGAGGGTGAGGGTGGGGGAGGGGTGAGGGTGAGGGGTGAGGGTGAGGGGGGGGTGGGGGTGGGGGGGGGTGAGGATGAGGATGAGGGTGAGGGTCAGTGTGTTGGTGAGGGTGAGGGTGAGGGTGAGGGTGAGGGGTGCATGAGGGGTGAGGGTGAGGTTGAGGTGAGGGTGAGCATGAGGGTGAGGGTGAGGGTGAGCATGAGGGTGAGGGTGTGGTTGAGGGTGAGGGTGAGGGTGAAGGGTGCATGAGGGTTGAGGGTTGAGGGTGAGGATGGGGTTGAGGTTCTGTTTGAGGTGAGGGTGAGGGTGAGGAGGGGGGTGAGTGTGAGTGAGGGTGTAAGGATGAGGGTGGGGGTCAGTGTGTTGGTGAGGGTGAGGGTGAGGGTGAGGGGTGCATGAGGGGTGAGGGTTGAGGCTGAGGGTGGGGGTGAGGTTGAGGTGAGGGTGAGCATGAGGTTGAGGGTGAGGGTGAAGGTGAGGGTGAGGGTGTGGTTGAGGGTGAGGGTGAGGGGTGCATGAGGGTTGAGGGTTGAGGGTGAGGATGGGGTTGAGGTTCTGTATGTTTGAGGTGAGGGTGAGCATGAGGTGAGGGTGAGGTGAGGGTGGGGGGAGGGGTGAGGGTTAGGGGGGGGGGCTGAGGATGAGGGTGAGGGTGAGGTCAGTGTGTTGGTGAGGGTGAGGGTGAGGGGTCGCATGAGGGGTGAGGTTGAGGTCAGGGTGAGCATGAGGGTGAGGGTGAGGGTGAGCATGAGGGTGAGGGTGGCTGAGGGTGAGGGTGAGGTGAGGGTTGCATGAGGGGTTGAGGGTTGAGGGTGAGGATGGGGCTGAGGTTCTGTTTGAGGTGAGGGTGAGTGAGGGTGAGGGTGGGGAGGGGGGTGAGGGTGAGGGAGGGGTGAGGTGAGGGTGAGCATGAGGGTGAGGGTGAGCGAGTTAGCCTGGACCAGATCATGTGGTTCGCAACGGGAAGTCCTGTCTTGTGCGACGCTTGATGGTCGTACGCAAGGTAGATCTCAACATATTATATTATAGTTGAATCATCTTTTGACTCATCCCATCCCTGCCTGAACCTGACCAAGCAGCAGCTTCCCGTCAGCTACCTCCATCATCCTTGCATGAACATGAAGCTGAGGCTGAGGCTGCGCATGGGTTGTTGAGCCAGGATGACCTGGAAGATGTTCCTCTCATGAAAGTTGTAGAGATGAAAATCCCTTGCCCATATATATTTATATAGTTGAATCATTTTTTGACTCCGAGCTCCCTACCATTTGTATGTTGTGGAAATATGTGTACGCCATGCAGAAAGCTGTCGACGGCAAACCTAATAACACGGCTTGTGTACGTTTGCCAGTTTTTCCAGACTATTAACCAAACTACCCGGCAATTTTGGTTTGTTACACGGGTACCTTATAATCATACATTAATGTTACATGTGTAAATAAGCGATGTGGTTCCCAATGTGGTTCTTCAAATACCTAAAGTATTCATCCGTACCTACACTATTCAAGCGTTACGTAGGAGCGCTCCGGAACGCTGACCAAGTTATCATAAACGTATGGGTGTTATTGCCGTCTATTGTTTTTTTATATACTATTATGGATGCAATCGTACCTGGGTTCATAGCCCCGCGACTGCTTTGTATTTAGTATATATAGATTTCCAGACTCGGATATTTTGGTAGGGTTTGGATATCTTGGTGGTCTGGGTAACCCAGTATTTCAGCAAAAAGGCACAGATTTCCGGAATAACGGGATAACGGGTATTTCGAAGATTTCCAGACTCGGATATTTTGGTAGGGTTTGGATATCTTGGTGGTCTGGGTAACCCAGTATGTCATCAAAAAGGCACAGATTTCCGGAATAACGGGGTAACGGGTCTTTCGAAGATTTCCAGACTCGGATATTTTGGTAGGGTTTGGATATCTTGGTGGTCTGGGTAACCCAGTATTTCAGCAAAAAGGCACAGATATCCGGAATAACGGGATAACGGGTCTTTCGAAGATATCCAGACCTGGATATTTTGGCAGGGTTTGGATATCTTGTATTTGGTTATTTGGATCCCGGTTATCACCGATAATGGATAGAAATCACCGAAATCACCGGTTATTTGCAGATATCACTAGTTACGAGCCTGTTATCACATGTTCTTCCTTGGAAATATGTGAATGTACTTCATTGTGCTTGTAAAACGCGCTTCGTGTTTTTTCGGTCGTCCTTTTATATTTGTCAGAAAATGACGGCTTATGAATTTTGTTGGTGTACAATGCCTTGCTTTTGGTATCTTTGCTTTGTGTTGATGTAATTCCATGTAATCCCACGTGTTCCAAGCTCTTCCAAGCTATTTTAATCTACATGAATCAATGCCAATCGATACTTAGCTATCCCAAGCTCTTCCAATATTTCCGAGCTTTTCCAAGTGGATATTTCGGTAATATCGGTGATATCGGTGACTTCGATATATCGTTGATATATCATACAAAGTGTCTATACACTATCGTACTTGATAAGCCTAATTCCTTGTCACGCACCAGGCTTTGAATGCGACGCGTTCTGTTCCTTGCATGTACATCTTCCGTACATCTTACATCTTCCGTCGTGTTCCTTGCAGGTATATCTCTCAGTTGGCGCGTGCTTTGATGTACTGCCACTCCAAGCATGTTATCCACCGTGACATCAAGCCTGAGAACCTCCTTGTTGGTCTAAATGGGGAGGTGAAGATTGCCGACTTTGGCTGGTCTGTGCATGCCCCAAACAGCAGGTACGCAGGGGTGGTGGTGGTGTGTAGGTGGTTTGTGTGTGGTGGGTGGTGGGTGCATGCGCCAAACAAAAGGTACGCACGGGTGGTGTGGAGGTGGAGGTGGGTGTGTGGTGTGTGGTGTGTGTGGGTGGTCTCTGCATGCGCCAACCAGCAAGTTGGTGGTTCTCTAGATCTGGTGCTGCACAAATATATCTATATAAATATGTATAGGGTTGGGCCGGCGTATGAACGTATAATCATACGTTCATATAATCATACATATATTCATACGTATGATTTTTTCTCGAAACGTATAATCATACGTATGTTCAAACTTATGAGTAGTGTACGTCGAAAAGTACAGCTCGCTTCCCAGCATTTAACTTTCTCGGTTTTCATTCAATATTTGATTTAGATAGCTCATTGGAAAGCTACTAACCTCCTCTATCACATTATGCAATAAAAATCAAACCTTGCAATTGTAACAATTTTGTTTAAATTTGGAACGGCAAAGTTTCATTTAGATAGCCAGATATCAGGCACATATATCAGAGTGTCACCTAGCCTTTCATTCCATTGAGCTCCCATGAGGGCGCGTTGGATTGATGGTGCAGGCCTAGTGCAATGTGAACATGGACACTATTGCAATATAGTTATACAGTTATATTATTATAAATGTATACAGTTATATACACAAAGCTGAGGGCCAACCTCTCCTTTGAAAGGGGGGAAAATATGATCTACATAGCTGCCAAATGCTTGACCTTGCGACAAAGTCTAATGTTAATGATGGAGGAGGTAGCCTTGGATGCCATGGGCCTTGAGGACTGAACCTGTAGCTGACTCAGGGTGCTGCCTAGAAAGATGACTTGAGCCTAGTTACATTACATTACATTACATGTTAAAGTCTACTTGACACCGCGAGGGTGTATGAGACTCTGTGCTTTAAACAAAAAGAAAAAGCACCCACAAAGCAAAAAACCCCATTACATCAGGGGTGTGTCGAGGACAAACAAACCAAACTCCCAACCACCGTTTTTGGTGGCGTAGGTATTAAACCCCTAGAGCAGGACCCAGATCTCAACCACTAACAGTGGCGGAGGTAAGAAGCTAACAAATGAGAAGTCACAAGAAGAAAAAAAAGGGATAATAAATTACGGTGTTAAGGCAGTCAGGGCTTCCTGTCTTGCTCTTCTACAAGTAGAAAGATAGTCGGCTAGGTTGCTCCAAAAAGACTTAGTGCCATTTCCATTCATAAAGGTTCTGAATGTGGAATCGCAGAATTCCACATTCCATACAGTTAAGTCGGTATCCTCATGGACATGCCTATAAATATCTGTAAACAGCTTCTGGTAGCGAAGGCGAATATCATTATAAAAAGGGCACTCAAACATATGCATTTCATCCTCAGGTTTTTGGAACCCACACATTTGACTAGTGCAACGTGAACATGGTTACATAGACAGTATGTCAATTATTATTGGCAGTGAATGGCTCCCTTAGATAGGCACCGCGCTTCTCGATCGACACACTTCTGGTCGTGATTTATGTTTTTAGATTTGGACAATCTAAACTTGTCCGATTATTTTTTTGAGAGTTGATATGTGATGCCAATGAAATTAGCTACGCGGCAATATCTTTAAACCCATGTAAAAGTATTTTCTCGAGGAGTGTATAATTTCCCTCATACGTTTTCATACGTTTATACGCAAACGTGTATACGTTTATACGGCATATAAAAATCAAATATACGTTTGCTTCCCAACCCTAAATATATATATATATATATATATATATATATATATATGTAGGGGACGGCAGTATAAAAATCATATGGTGTCATGTGATAACGGCGGTCTAGCTAGGCCAAATTTACCTCTCAAATATCATATCATATGATCAAATTTTTTTATGATACATATGATATCATACTCACCTTTGGTCAGCTCATTATGATATTGCCGGACCCTACATATATTACTATTGCAGGCCTGGCTGTGCCAATCCGAATACCATGCTGGTGTCAATCCAATACCCATGCTGCTGGTAATCCAAATACCCATGCTACTATGAGACAAATTGAGGATGGAGGGAAGAGGGGGGAAGGGGGAACCTGGAGGGGGGGTTATGGCAAATGCCCCAAGCTACTATGAGACAAACTCTTGACTGTATCCCCTTACCCCCTTTGCTGGCTCCATGCACCATGCTACCGCAGGCGAACAATCTTGTGTGGAACTTTTTGACTTATGTCCCCTGACCCCCTTGTATACACCATGATACTATGAGACAAAATTGAGGCTAGAGGGGGGATGGGGGAACCTGGAGGGGGGTTAGGGCAAATGCCTATGCTACTACGAGATAATTCCTTGATTGTGTCCCCTAGCCCCCTTGTTTGCTTGCCATGCACCATTTTACTATGAGGAACAACTTGTTGCGGGCCCTCTAGACTATCTTCCCTAACGCCCCTTGCATGCACCATGATACTATGAGACGAACTTGAGGCTAGAGGGGGGATGGGGGAACATGGAGGGGGGATAGGGCAAATACCCATGCTACTAGAGACAAACTCTTGACTGTGTCCCCTAACCCTTGCTGCTGCCATGCAACATTCTACTCTATGAGACAGACTTTGTGCGGCCCTCTGTGACTATCTCCCCTAACCCCTTGCATGAACCATCACTACTATGAGACAAGTTTTGTGTGGCCCTCTTGACTATGTCCCCCAACCCCCTTGCTGCCGTTATGCACCATGCTGCACAGGCGACGGACTTTGTGCGGAACTAAGCTTGACTACTCTCCCCCCAGAAATGATTGAGGGGTCGTGGAGCATGACACGTTTGTTGACAACTGGTCCTTGGGCGTCTTGGCATACGAGTTCTTTGATCGGCGGACTTCCTCTTTGGAAGCACCAGGGCACCAAAAAGTTGGTTGATTGGTTGATTGGTAGGATGGCCCCCACTTGGATTGGAAGCACCGGGGTTTGGTTGGTTGGTTGGGTGGCCCCCATTTGAAGCACCAGGTTGGCTAGTTGGGATGGTTGGGTGGTGGCCCCTCATTTGAAGCACCAGGGCACCAGGTTGGTTGCTTCCTTCATCCTTTTTTTACATTTTGCGCATCCTCGCCATTTTGATTACGGACATGCTAGAGGCGTAAAAAGTAGGGAGGGACACAAATAACCACCCCAAGCCAACTGGCATTAGATAATTTCAATCATAGCCTTTAGGCATGCCTGAGTTGGTAAGGAAGTAGCAGGGAGACTCATTTATTTTGTTTTGGCAGAGCCCCTCTTCAAGGGGGCGGGAGCCCCCGGGGCCACCCTGTTGTCTGTGCGTGTGTCCGTCTAAGCCAAGACGAAGCCTGACACGCCAGTGGAGCCAACGGTATCGTAACTATCTCGCTTCCGTTGCCACCTGTCGTTATGTTGCGAACACTCTCCGCCAATGTTTAGCGTCGCCTGCGACGCTGCATAGAACTTGTTCCATTTTGGCAAATGTTTTTTATTATCAGTCTGATCTTCATCTATGTGGACCAAAGCATTTTACTGGATGGGTGGAGTCTGATAAACTTGCAGCTCTCCGTACAACCACTCGACCACTTGACACGTCCTAACAGTATTTTTTGGCAAAGCCCCCATGTTCACTCATTTGTCCGTCTGTCTGTTTGTCTGTCTGTCTGTTTTGTCTGTCTGTCTGTCTGTCCGTCTGTTTGTCACCCTGGGATTAGCTCTGAGATTGTAAACTGTATAGAAATTGTAAGCATATTCATCTGGTAAATGGTGCTACACAATTCAATTTCGGTCCAGCCGCGCACTAGCATATTCATCTGCCTGGCGCTCAAGTGTCGGCTACATGTCCACTGTTATTTTGTGTGAACCACTTTTGTGTGGCTACAGCGTCGCCATTCCGTCGCAACTGCATGGCAAACACATGGGTCAGGCTGAACTAGTCAGACATGCCTCTTCGAACGCTTCCCAGGCTCTGGCCATATGTGGGCTTTGGGGGGCAGCGGGTCGCACTGGGTTCACAACAAGTCGCTTCAATTTGTGACGCGTCTCACGAAAAAAAAGCAGTGCCAGCCACGTGTTGCTTTCGGCTCAATTATTTCTAGTACCACTCCCTGCTTTCGCAATGGCCAGTTTTTTTGGGCGGAGACCCCCTTCTGGAAGGCGAGTGCCCAGATTTGGTCCGCCGACCAACGACTGACGACGAACGCCAGCCAACTGCCTCATAATTAAATGGCTTTGGTCGCTCCACTCTTCGGTTGCACCTGCCGTTTCCGTTGCCATCACTCTGTGCCAATTCTCTGTGACGCTTGCGACGCTGCACAAGAAATTTCCGCATCGCTTACGGCGCGATTGGGACTTCGTCAGGCAGTACTACACGTAATGAGAATCTGACTGGTGTGAATATGTCTTATATGTGTTTGTGAGATATAGAATGTTCATTTTGTTTTGTTTTTCATGAAACCTAAAAAACTCTGTATGTGACTGACAGACTTTACTAAGCTAACGGACATTTTTGTCTTGGTAACCCCTTCTTCAAAAATTAAAATCGTAATCTAACTCTCGGCGTGATCCCTACTTCTTTGTGTATGACACATATCACCGTAATTACACACAGACACACATGACCCCCCCCACCCCCCACCCCACCACCACACCACGACATACACATACACATACACACAATTGGGACAGGTCAGGCAGTGCTACACGTAGTCTAACTCTTGCGTGACCACAAATACACACAGACACACATGACCCCCCCCCCCCCCCCTTCCCACCACCACCACCACCACCACCACCACCCCACCCCACACACACACCACCACGCACACCACACCACACCACAGACATACACACGCAAACATGGAACACATGACCTTTCCCCCCCCACCACACAGACACACACACCACCACCCAACACCACACATAAAACACGCACATGGACACCATGAACACAATTGGGACTGGCCAAGGCAGTGCTACACATAATCTAACTCTTGTGGACCACAAATACAGCACGCACACACATGACCCCCACACCACCACTCCACCACCACCACCACACATACACACACACACAAGGACACACATGACCTTCCCTCCCCCCACCACACACACACACACCACCACCACCACCAACATACACACGAGCGCACACATGGGACACACATGACCTTCCTCCCCTCCCCCCACCACACACACACACACACACCACACCACCACCACACATACACACGCACACATGGACAGCACATGGACCTTCCCCTCCCCACACCACACACACACACACCACCACCACCACCACCACACATACACACGGCACACATGACACACATGACCTTCCCCCTCCCCCCACCACACACACACCACACGCACCACCACCACACAAACACACACACACACATGGACACAATGACCTTCCCGTCCCCCCACCACACACACACACACACACACACACCACCACCACCACAGTCCACACGCACATACACACGCACATGGACACACATGAACACAATTGGGACTAGTCAGACAGTGCTACACGTAGTCTAACTCTTGCATGACCCTCTACTTCTTTGTGTAGGACACCTATCGCCGTATTGTACGGGTGGACCTCAAGTTTCCGTCCGAGCCTGAAATTAGCTCTGAGGCCAAGGATTTCATTCAGAAGGTTTGTACTGTTGGCAATACATATTGTACTGTTGGCAATATATCTTGTACTGTTGGCAATATAAATTGTACCGTTGGCATTGTATCTTGTACTGAAGGCAATACATGTTGTACTGTTGGCAATATATCTTGTACTGTTGGCAATATAAATTGTACCGTTGGCATTGTATCTTGTACTGAAGGCAATACATATTGTACTGTTGGCAATATATCTTGTACTGTTGGCATTATATATTGTACCGTTGGCGTTATATCTTGTACTGTTGGCAATACATCTTGTACTGTTGGCACTATGTCGCACTGTTGGTACTATATCTTGTAATGTTGGCAAGCTTATATCTTGTACTGTTGGCAATACATGTTGTACTGTTGGCAATACATACTGTATGGTTGGCAATACATATTGTACTGTTGGCATTATATCTTCTACCGTTGGCAATATATCTTGTACTGTTGGCGATATATATATTGTATTGTTGGCATTATATATTGTTGTGTTGGCATATCTATTGTACCGTTGGCAACATATATTGTGCTGTTTGCATTATATCTTGTACCGTTGGCAATACGTATTGTACTGCTGGCATTATATAATGTACCGTTGGCTTCCGTTGGCAATATATCTTGTACTGTTGGCATTGTATATTATACCGTTGGCAATATATCTTGTACTGTTGGCATTGTATATTGTACTGTTGGCATACCATCTCACACCACCACTATTCATTGTGGAGTGATCACCCAAGCTGATGATGCATCCTGCTGCTCAATCTCTACTGTTGTAGTTGCTTGTCAAGGATACCAACAGCAGAATGAGCATGACCCCGCCCCCCCCCCCCAACACAACACACACACACACCCACTACCCACTACCCATCACCATCCACTACCCTTCCCCCCACTTTCACTACCCACCAATCCCCCCACCCCCACTACCTAAAACCCACCCACCAACCCCACTACCCACTTACCAACACACCAACACACCTTCTACCAATCCACCACCCACCAATACCATGCACTACACCCCCCACACCACACCACCATCCACCCATACCCACTCATCCACCACCCACTACGCACCCTCTCTATGCAGTTGCTTGGGAAGGATACCAAGAGTCCCATGAACATGAACCCCTCACTACACACCCATCCCACCATCCACCCCTCCCCACCCACCCACTACCCACCGTATTTATGCAGTTGCTTGTGAAGGATACCAAGAGCCGCAATGAGCATGAACCCTCCACTCCCCCCCCCCCTCCCCCCCACACACACACACACAACCCAACCCAACCCTCCCAACCCAACAACCAACCCATCACCATCTCTATGTAGTTGCTTGTGAAGGATATGAAGAGCCACATGAGCATGACCCCCCCACCCCCCCACCCCCCCACACACACACACACACACATACACAAACAACCACCACGATCCACCCCTCCCCTCCACCCAACGACCAACCCACCACCTACCCACCACCCTCTATATGTAGTTGCTTGTCAAGGATACAAGAGCCACGTGAGCATGAGCCCTTCCCTCCCCCCCACCCCCACCCCCCAACACACACACACCATCCACCCCTCCCCTTTTACCCAACAAACCAACCCCACCCCACCCACTACCCACCCTCTCAGTGCAGTTGCTAGTGAAGGATACCAAGAGCCGAATGAGTATGAACCCCCCACCCACACACACGCACACCACCACCACCACCATCCACCCCTCCCCACCCCCACACCCACCCTCTCTATGCAGCTGCTTGTGAAGGATACCAAGAGCCAAATTAGCAAGAACCCCCAACTACCCCCCCTCCCCCCCGCCACCTTCCCCACCACCCCCTCCCCTCCCCTCCCACCCACCACCCACTACGCACCTTGTCTATGAAGTTGATTGAGAAGGATACCAAGAGCAGAATGAGCATGAACCCCCCAATACCCCATCCCCTTACCACCACCATCCACCCAACACCCAGCCCAACACCCACCCACTTACCACCCTCTATATGTAGTTGCTTGTGAAGGATATATACCAAGAGCCGGATGAAGCATGAACCACCCACTACCCCCTTTCCCCCCCCACACTTACCACCACCATCCACCCCTCCCCTCCAACAACCAACCCACCACCCTCTCTATGAAGTTGCTTGTCAAGGATACCAAGAGCCGCGTGAGCATGAACCCCCCCCCCCACCCCACCCTACCCAACCCACCCCAATACCATGCACTACCCCTACCCCACCCCACCACCATCCACCCCTCCCCTCCCCTCCCACCCAACAACCAACCATCCACCCACCACCCACCATCTCTAGTTGCTACTATCCACCCTCCACTACTATCCTCCCTCTCTAGTTGCTACTATCCACCCACCCACCCTCTCTAGTTGCTATACTAAGTGTAACGGTACAGAACCCTTCACGGGTACTCTGGCCGTCCAGCAAGGCATACGGGTACACCGTACCCGTAAGCCACGTGACGAACGCACATGATACAGTACCATACCTATGTACTGCCTCATCTCTCACAACGCACACGTTGCGCACATAGACACGAGCTACTCGGAACAAAGCCTTCTACTCCTACCACGAAGACGTTCTTTCCAAGCTACTCGACATCCCCTACCTAGGTAACACCCCACCTGTTCTGCTAGTTCACCCATATCAACATACACGTAAACACACATCACGCAGCCTGTTCCCTAGACTAACCCCCAAGCTGCTGTAGGCATCCTTGAGCTGTTACACTGCTAGCGGAGCTGGTTTCGTACCTTAGGGACCTCACGCATACACATACGCACGCATACGCATTTTTCTTCAAATAAATCGCACCCGCCAGGACATCCTGTCAACTTTTCTGGCATTTGCTGCTCTTTGTTCCTGCTCTTACCTGTGGCTACGAATACACGTAGCGCCTGCTCGGTTCTCGCAGTGAACGTTCCTGTTAGGTTCGACACGCACTAGGCCGCCTGCGACCTGTCTTGCATGGGCATCTTTTCATAGCCTGCCCTGCCCCTGTCTGGCCTACGTTCTCGATCCTTGCTTTCACGACCTGTCCTTTTGGTCATAGCTTCTAACGCTCTATTCCCAAGCATCTTGAGCGGGGATTGATCAATAGTGCAGCATCGGCTCCATTGGCCACCTCGGCTGTACTTGCTTTAATTAGGGTACTTCGCCTGTCCTGCAGCTCTCCCTCGTTGCTGCATCAATTATTCGTGCTGTCCACCTGCTATCTTGCTCATTCTGTCGCGCAATTCGATTCGTCGTTGTACTTCCTTGCTTGCCCTGTGGTCCGTGCCTTCGCAGTGCTACTATCCCTCATCGTATTCTGGACGAACGCGTCATTAACAGTTACGTTTGAGGCATTATCAGCTCGATACGCTCGCAAATTTTTATAGTCCCTGTGGCAGGTGATATTTTGGCATCTTGGAGTTGCGAGTAATACCCCCTCTCTAGCCCACCACTCATCCCTGTCCAGCCTACTGACTTGTGCTGTTGCCTGTGCAGAATGGCCTCCCACACAACCAACAAGGGTACCGACGCCGCTGCTGAGCAGCCTACGATTTCAGTGGTAGACACCAATCCGGAAGGGATTGCGTCGTCTGACACTGAGCCCGACACTGAGCTCGGTGCGACGCAGGACGAGTCCGCCTCTGCCGACGCGCGGCCCTCTGTGTCAGTGGGTACGTTGCAGCCTCGGGTTGCCGGCTTCAATGGTCTGGCGGCATCCTAGGGTGCGCCGCCCGCTGCCGCTCTGAGCACTGCCGCGGCCGCTGCCGCTGCCGCGCCTTTGAGCGCTGGCATTGCCCAAACGACAACGACGACGCCGAGGGCTGAACCCTGCCTCGAGGAGGCCGCCGCTACCTATCACGCTAGCGCTGCGCGCAAGCGGCAGGAACACATGGGTGATCACCTTATCGCTATGCAGCAGATTCACCACCTCCGCGCGCAGCTTGATCAGGCCGCCATCGCTAACTCGGCCTTGACCGACCAGTTTGCGGCGGCTGTCTCCGCTAAAGACACCAGCCTCGCCGATCTGGAGCGCCGCCTCGCCGCCTCGCCTTCAGCGCGGCTACAGCGGCCGCATTGGCCAATGCGTGCGATCCTGCTGAGCGCCAGGAACTGGTTAACAGCCACTACTGTCTCGGCAGGGATCTGAACAAGAGTCGCCAGGACATGTGCGACCTCCAGGCCACTCACAATCAGGCTGCGGCGAACTCCAAGTCCGCCATGGACGCCATGCGCACGGCGCTTGAGACTACCGAGCGAGACTTGACTCGATCTCAAACAGGTGAGCACGGTCTTACGCCTGATAGGTATAGAACCAACCTGCCTTTCGCGGTTTGCAATCCCTTTGCTCATATTGAGGATATACCGTCCCGCTCAGATGGTCCTCGCGCTGTTTTGCCTGTCAATCGCACTTTGTTTCCCCCCCTACCGGCGGCATTAACTAACGCCCAACGTTCCCCCCCCCATGCAGAGGTCGCCCCACTTCGCGCGGAGCTCGAACCCCTTCGTGCGGAGAACGCACGTCTGGCTGAGGTCAACGCGCAGCTCACGCGGGAGAATATCCCAGTCGCCGCTCCCGCTGCTCCCTCTGCTCCCGCCCTCACGCAGGCGGATGTCACGGCCATCGTCGCGGCGCATCTCGCAGCTTTGGCTCGCAACGAGACGGGAGGCGAGCCCATGGACACGGAGAATGACCCCCGTGGCTCTACCAGCGACGCCCTATTCGTCGGGACGGGGAACGACAGGACTGTCGGGCGCAAGCATGCGCTACCCCAGTCCGCCCGCCCGGATGACATCGCCCCTCTGGACCCCATCTCTGCGCGCAAGCAGGCTCTGATGCACGGTCGCCAGGTTCAGGCACTGCCTACTTACGCCAAGGCGGCGAAGACGGATGGGCTGCTCTACTACCATTCGGCGGACCACCTGATCGCGCCCTATGCCGACGCCAAGTTGGCGGTTCATCTCAACGAGTACGCCGACGGGCTCCTCCTGGATTGCGAGCCCGAGAACATCCTGGATTCGCTTCAGGCGATTGATGACATCCGAGATCATATGACTCGGTTGTTCACTGCCTCCAAGATGCGGAAGCAGAACTGGATGCTCTACATGCCTTTGAACATCAAGGACATCGAGAACAAGAACGCCGCCCTCAAAGGCACGAAGCTGCTGCCACACTACCCCGCGGCGGAAGCCAATGACGACAAAATGGACGAGAAATTGCCTCGTGCACCTGACAGGCAGGTGCGGGATGTTGGTAATTCTGGGTTGTTCAATTTGATAGCTATCGCTCCGGTCGCCCCACTGTTCACTCCTGCACCGTTTAAAATCCCCGCCGACTATGCACCCTCGGGTCCTCTATCTCACGGGCAAAATGCAACGAGGTTCGATCCCACGGGGGGGCGCGGGCCCTTCCCTGCCGAGGGTACCGCCTGGCGCGCCTGAATCCCCGACGACCCCGTTTCGGTCTCCGACTACGTCTCGTCGGACGACGACATCGCCGATCCCCCAGGATCATCCCGCCAGGCGCCGCCTGTGAGACCGACCTCGGATCGCGCTCCTCGCGCTCCTCGGCCCGAGCCCCCTACGTCGCCCAATGGGCCTTCAACGGAGCCCCCGGCCCCTGTTCGACCTCGTGCGAAGCGCGCGGCTGCGCCGACGACGGATACCCCTTAGCTGACGCGACAAGCGTGCGCGGCCTCGCCTCTGCCTCCAGACGCCCCACCAGTTGAACTAAGTGGACCTGGATCGCTCCCACTGCTCGCCCCCCATTCCGCTGATCGTGCCCCTCGTCAAGGTGATCGCGACAATGGGTTTGCAAAGCGTGTTACTGAAATGAGAAAGGATTTACGTCTCATTGATCACAAACTGTCGGACAAGTGTTCTAGGGCTAAGTGGCGCCGCTGGGTCTTCAATGTCGTCACGATTCTCGAGCTCCAGTTTTCCGACGGTTACCTGGGGCCGTTCGAGCGCATTGTTCCTCACCTGTCGGGCGCATTCACTGGCCAACTCCGCACCACTTTCGACGACGCGTGGGCAGGCAGCGAGTTGGACGGGTTGGATTTCATGGGCATTGTGGCATGGGCTGAATCGCTCCTCATGCCCGAACTATTAACGGAATCACACGTCGCTCTCACAAGACTACACGAAGGTGGCTTGCGCCAAGATACTCGATCCTTGCAGAATTATTACCACGCCATCAAGTCGGAATTTCGCAAAGTCCCTGATCTCACCGATCGTGAGAAGTTAAACTTCTTTCGCACTGGCCTCTCCGATGATCTCCGCGCCGGAGCACACTCTAGGCGTGAGTCGGGCACGCTATTCGAAACGACGGAGGACTTGTTCCGCTATCTGCAATTGGACGAGGCGAGGAAAGTTGTCGCGGCGCGTAGCAGATCCGTGACGGACAAGCACGATCGCCATCAGAGGGGTGGTTACGCTAATCAAAAGTCGAGTTATCCGTTCAAGAAGCCCGCGGATACTAGATACCCGGGTAAGGACCTTACATTCAATCGCGTAAATTTTGCCACATCCCCCCCCTCCGATTCTGACAATGATTCTTTCTCTTCGCAGGGCCTAAGGACCACCGACGACGGCGGGGAGATGAACTCTCGCCCAGCCAAGAGCCCCAAACTGGCGGCCAACGGTAGTCGCAACCCGGCCTCTGGCCGTGGCAGTGGAGGACGTAGTGCGACGCAACCTACGCACACAGCCAAGCTGGGTGGATCGCCAAGGTCGCAGGTCCTCAGTTTGCAAGGTGCTGATCGCACGCTCGGGAGAGGCTCTATTAGCCGCGGCGCGGGCTGTGGTGGTCGAGGAGGATATGGACAGGGTGCGGGTCGGGGCCGGTCACAGCCCGTCGAGCTGCGCACCCCCGACTTTTCGGGTCAAGACCCTCAGAATGCGATGCACATGAACCACTCGGTCAGCGTTGGGCAAACCATCTGGCTTCAGAACGGAGCCCGCTGCTTCTTCTGTTTTCGCTACATGAAGACGTGTGCGCAGTCGCTTAATGCTGACCGCCGCTGCCGCACACGGGACTTGCCCAACTGGCCTGCCCTCAATGAGACGACATGTCCCGACTGGGCCCTTGACGGCAACGTCCCATCCCAATTTGGGAATAGGAATCGGCCGGTCAGGTATTGACTAGCCTGGATCGTGTAATTGGCGACGATAAAGTAGTAGTAGTCGAGCCGCTTGAGCTCTTGTTGCAAGTTCAAGAGGAACTATTTTCTAACTTGGGCTTAACCCCATCTATTGATGTAACTTCTACTAATGCCTTTTCGTCCCCTTGTCACTTGAAGTTCTCAACGGAGTTTGGCATGCCAGTTTCCATCGCAAACGAGTTCATTTACGCGCACCCCATTCCGGAAGACGTCGTGTCGGTGTTGGAACACTATTGGGAATGCAGAAACGATGCACCCTTCGACACATCGGGTATGTTCATCCTCCCGAAAAATGCAAGTAACGATAAACATGTCTCCAGTCTCCTCCAAGGTATGGAGTTATTTAAGGAGTATCAATCGTGCGACCACCATATGAAACCCCGCCCCAAGGGGTCACCTTCGAATAAGGTCGCCATCCAAGTATGGTATGACCCTCCCGATTCCGAGCGAGCCGTCCAGATCAAAAGGATTGGCACGCGATCAACGACGCGACCAAGGCAGTATACTTTGGCCCCGCACCTGAGGAGGGCATCCCCAGTCCGGTTGAAACCCGTCGAAAAAAACACTGGTGGTCGGAGGCATTGGATCCCAAAGTTCGCGAACAACAAATCGCTGCCAGACGGTCAACGAAGTGCATCCGTCGCAATCACGCACAACGAAATACGAACACTTCCCCCGTGCTCACTACGCGAGCCAATCGGGTATACGAAGTCAACACCGCTACGGCCCCCGATATGCTTTTCAACGCCCGATCTGGCGCGAAACAATTGCTCACATTGGCAGACTCGGGCGCGACGGGTTGCCTTATGGAAAAGCAAACGGCCGAGGATCTCGGTTTGCACATCCGCCCTTGAGAAAACGAACGCGACGGATTCACTTGCGCTAACGACGGGATTATCAAAATCCGCGGGACGGCCACGCTCCCTATCCACATACAACGATATGTTGGCAAAGTGTTTGTCCATGTCGTTGACAAACTTCCTGGAGGATTAGACCTAATCCTCGGATCCGACTGGATGCGCGATGAAAGGGCCGTCCTCGACTACGATCGCATGACCATTTCGCTCAAACGGTACGGCTGCTGTATAACCCCTATTAACAGGCAGCGGGACGAAACGGCTCATTCCTTCTTCACCATGGCGTTATCGGGCAAGTCAACTGATGACCCGGTCATTACGGGTCGCAAAGCGGCAAAGCTTTTGAAAGCAGGCGCTAATCACGTCATGGTCAACGTCCGCGAATCGCGGGCAGAGTTACCTGCGTCAAATGTCACTGCCGATGAAAGGGCGAAATTGCTCACGAAATTATTGCCGTCCGACGGACCGCTACCTGGTCCGCCAGTGGCTAGCATGGATTTCGAAAATTGGATCCACGATAACATCCTTGACCACGACGATAAAACGCTAATCTCGGCCAGCGATCTGCGCGCCCTCCTATGGAAATATCGCAAAGTCTTCAACAATTTGCCGATGGGGACATCTAACCATCGCGTCATAGATGATAATGCGTACGCCCCGTACCGCAGGAATCGTCGCATGAGTCCAGCCGAGACATTGCTATGTGAAGAGTACGTCTCCGACCTTTTACAACAAGGCTTCATCGCCCCGAGCTCGTCCCCGTACGGAGCGCCAATTATGATCATAGCGAAACCAGGCGGAACGGGATACCGTGTTGTTTGCGATTGGCGAGCACTCAACAACATTACGATTAAAAATAGGTATCCCCTTCCCCGTATTGACGAAACCATTGACCGTCTAGGTGGAGCTACTTTGTTTAGTTCCCTCGACCTCACGTCTGGTTATTACCAAATACGTATATCAGACGAGGACGCGCCTAAGACTGCGTTCACTACCCCAATGGGTCAGTTCGAATTTAAAGTCCTTGGGATGGGGTTGGCAAACGCGCCGGCCACGTTCCAAGCGGTCATGAACCAGATATTCGCGCCCTACTTGCACAAGTTCGTTGTGGTCTACTTGGACGATATCTTGGTTTACGGGCGCACTCCGGCAGAACACTTGGCCAACTTGGCCACGGTCCTCCAAGTCCTCCAGGACAACGAATTCTACGCGAAACTCTCCAAATGTTCATTCAACAAGACAGAGGTTAAATTCCTTGGTCATTACATTGGACGCGACGGAATTAAAGTTGATCCGAAAAAGGTTAGCACAGTCCACGACTGGCCTACTCCAAAGACGGCGAAACAAATCGGCTCATTCCTCGGTTTGTGCAATTACTTTCGCAAGTTTATCCAAGGATATTCGTCCCTCGCCGCCCCTCTTCAGACCTTGTCTAACATCAAGGGTGAGCTTGGCTCCTTGTTCAAAGATCAACATCTCGTAGCATTCGAAGGCCTCAAAGAAGCCTTGCTTTCCGCCCCAGTCCTCGCACTTCCGGATTTTGGCAAACCTTTCGAAGTCATTACTGACGCATCATTACTCGGTACGGGCGCGGTGCTCTTACAAGATAAACACCCCATCGCCTTCGCAAGCAAAAAGTATATCCCAGCGGAGCTGAACTATACAACGACGGAACAAGAAATGTTAGCAATCGTCCACGCGTTGACCGAATGGCGGTGCTACCTAGAGGGTTCCCACATGACGTTGGTCACCGACCACAATCCGCTCACATACTTCGATACCAAGGCGGTCCTTTCGCGACGCATGGGTCGCTGGCAGGAGGACCTCGCGCCCTTTAGCTATACTTGGGAGTATCGCGCGGGTCGCAATAATATGGCTGACCCGGTCAGTCGCAACCCCAACCTTTCCGCCCCCGCTGACATCGCGGTCGCGCACGAGCTGTTGGTGTTCTCTCTCTTGGTCAGCGAATGCCGTCCTCGATCCAAGAAACAACGCCCTGTGGCGGTCGGTCCAACAGTCGTTGATATCCTCCCCCGCCCTCCAACGGTCATGCCCGCACGTTCGGTGCCGGTCAAGGAAACGCGTCAACGCAGACGCCCGATGCCCTTGGCGTCGCCTCCCTCGTCTTTCTCCATCATGGATCGAATTTTGGCTGGGTACAAAACGGACTCAAACTTCACGCCGGGCTGCAAGTGCCTCCGTAATCAATTTTCCGGAAACGGGTACTGGTTCAAGAAAAACAAGTAAGGCCGCTACTTTATGCGTCCCCCTTGACGCAGCACTTCGCCTGGATATTATCCGCGAAGCTCACAATCCGGTTTACATGGGCCATTGCGGTCGCACCAAAACGTTGGAACTGGTCACACGCACTTTTACTTGGGCCAAAGTCACGGCAGATGTGACTGCCTTCGTCCAACAGTGCCATAAGTGCCAAACGAACAAACCCGGAAACGCAAAGCCGAACGGTACCATGGTTCCCGTGGAAATTCCAGACAAGTTCTGGGAGTGCGTCTCCACGGACCTTATTACGGCGCTTCCACCAACATCGTCGGGCCATGATGCCATCGCTGTGTTCGTCGACAAGCTGTCCAAGATAGTTCATGTCGAACCTTGTCATACGAAGATTAACGCAGAGGAATTCGCTTCCCTATACCTCAATCGTGTCATCCGATATCATGGTATCCCGAAGAAACTCCTCAGTGATCGCGCCGCGCGATTCACAGGTCATTTCGGCGTGGCTCTCCATCGTTTGATGGGCACGCGACAAGCGTTTTCGACAGCGTTCCATCCACAAACTGACGGTCAAACGGAACGCATGAACCGGGTCATTGAGGACATGATTCGCCACTACGTGGGGCCATACCATGAAGATTGGGATAAGTCTTTGGCATTGGTGGAGTTTGCAATCAACAATTCCTACCAAGAGTCCATTCAGAACACCCCCTTTCGGGCATACCTTGGCTACGACCCTACGACGCCTCTCAAGGCGGAAGTCGAATCAAAATGTCCGGCTGCCAACGATTGGTGGGCTGATCACATTGAACGCCAAGATCAATGCAAGGCATGCATGCTAGCCGCTCAAGATCGGCAGAAAGCCCATTACGATAAACGACGAACGGAGGTTTTCTTCAACCTTGGTGATAAGGTTCTCTTGTCCTCCCGCAATATGAAGTTCAAAGCAACGGGTAAACCAAAATGTACACCTCGTTTTGTTGGTCCTTATACGATTACTGAATGCATTTGTCCACGCGACGAGCAGACTGGGGGTCGTCCGGCAAGTCACGGCGTGCCGCTTAGCCTTGCCTAAAATGATGCGCATCCACCCCGTGTTTCACGTGGGTTTGATCAAGCATTGGCGCTCTGATGGCGTTGTCCATGTTGGACAACCGCTTGAGTTCGACTCCGACGGCGCTCCGATTTGGAATATCCAATGCATCATGCGCGAAAAGTCGCGTGTCATCGGCACATCCAGCAAACGACGTCTCGAATACTTGGTCCGATGGCAAGACTTCGGTATTGAACAAGACACTTGGGAACTCGCCAAGGCGGTCAAGAAAAGTGCCCCTCACGTCGTCGATGCATGGCAATCACGTGTTACGCCCGTTGTATCCCGACGTACATAAAAAAAACGGGCCCATTACCCACCCATCGCACTCGACGCATACGACACGGCGGTTAGATTGCTTTATTTATAAATCTGTCTTTCTCGGAGTACTCACAAGGGATGTTAAATGGTTCTCTCCGAAACCAACTTGTTTCATCAAGTATATTTTGAGCACGGCACATACGACGACGACTAGTATTCGCATCCCACCTCTATTACGATCAGATGCGGGGTCCGCATCTCTTCTGGAGGGGGTGGAGTGTAACGGTACAGAACCCTTCACGGGTACTCTGGCCGTCCAGCAAGGCATACGGGTACACCGTACCCGTAAGCCACGTGACGAACGCACATGATACAGTACCATACCTATGTACTGCCTCATCTCTCACAACGCACACGTTGCGCACATAGACACGAGCTACTCGGAACGAACCCTTCTACTCCTACCACGAAGACGTTCTTTCCAAGCTACTCGACATCCCCTACCTAGGTAACCCTCTACTTGTTCTGCTAGTTCACCCATATCAACATACACGTCAACACACATCACGCAGTCTGTTCCCTAGACTAACCCCCAAGCTGCTGTAGGCATCCTTGAGCTGTTACACTAAGAGCCGGATGAGCATGAAATTCCCTCCTACCCCCTTCCACCCACCCACACCACCATCCACCCCTCCCCTCCCACCCAACAACCAACCCACCACCCTCTCTATGTAGTTGCTTGTCAAGGATACGAAGAGCCGCGTGAGCATATGTATATTAAGTCCTGGGATCCTGAATGGCAGTGGACATGTCCAAGGGTGTGTTAGAGGAGCTGGGTAGAAGCTGGTACGTGTACGTCAACGTATAATAAGTCCTGGGATCCTGAATGGCAATGGACATGTCCAAGGGTGTGTTAGAGGAGCTGGGTAGAAGCTGGTACGTGTACGTCAACGTATAATAAGTCCAGGGATCCTGTATGGTAGTGGTCATGTCCAAGGGTGTGTTAGAGGAGCTGGGTAGAAGCTGGTACGTGTACGTCAACGTATAATAAGTCCTGGGATCCTGAATGGCAGTGGTCATGTCCAAGGGTGTGTTAGAGGAGCTGGGTAGAAGCTGGTACGTGTACGTCAACGTATAAGAAGTCCTGGGATCCTGAATGGTAGTGGACATGTCCAAGGGTGTGTTAGAGGAGCTGGGTAGAAGCTGGTATGTGTACGTCAACGTATATATAGCATAATAGACATACAAAAAGCAAGGAGAGTATGGTCTGCTAAAGTTGCTGGAACATCATCATGTCAGCCAGGTTTTTGACCAACAACATCCACTGTCTGTATAAATACATAAACCCTAAGCCCTAAAATGTGAAAATGAAATTAAATGTCTGCATGTATGTATGGTGTGGGCCTGTCGTAATGTAAGTACATATGTAATGCAGTATGTATTTATGTATGAACTATGGTTATATAGCATGTATTGTGTATATAGTACATATATAACTAATAGAAACCCCCCACCTGGGTAGTAGTACTTCTCCTTGTCAAAGCTCTCAGACACCGTACCAAGTGTGGATTCGCCATTGTCACTAGGAAGAAAACCATGGAACTGGATAGGATGGGATTCGTTGCTGGCCTTGTGGCCCTTGGGTAGAGAATTCAATGACATGACGCCCACGTGCATGGCCTTGGCTTTGACATTCAGTGGTCTCCACGTACCAGGCTCTGCTCCATCAGGGTGGGGAAACTGATAGCCACCCACCAACATCTCTTTTGTGGGTAGGGAAGGGAAGTTTTCTAACCCTCTTCCTAACCCTAAAGGAGGAAGCGCTGGCTTCTTGACCCCACGGGTACTCTCCCCTGCCTCCTTGCCCCCGCCCCTATGCTCCGCGGGATCCTTGCCACCGCCACTTTTGTCCCCTTCCTCCTTCCCACTGCCACCATTCACCCCTGGCTCCTTCCCACCGCCACTTTTCTCCTCTTGCTCCTTTCCACCGCCACTATTCTCCCCTGGCTCCTTGCCACCTACACTTTTCTCCCCAAGCTCCGGTCCACCGCCACTATTCTCCTCTGGCTCCTTCCCACCGCCACTTTTCTCCTCTTGCTCCTTTCCACCGCCACTATTCTCCCCTGGCTCCTTGCCACCTACACTTTTCTCCCCAAGCTCCTGTCCACCGCCACCATTCTCTTCTGGCTCCTTCCCACCGCCACTTTTTCTCCTCTTGCTCCTTTCCACCACCACTATTCTCCCCTGCCACCTTGCCCCCCCCCCCCCATTTCATTCTCCTCCTCCTCCTCCTCCTCCTCCTCCTCCTCCTCCTCCTCCTCCTCCCCCGACACAGTGTCTGGCAAAGAGCCATCCATATCATCCTCATGTAACAACAGGAAGGCTGCACGATCAGCTGTCGCTAGGACTTCTGCCCACTGGTCATGCGGAATGGGGTGTAGGATGTTGCCCGTTTTAGGGGTCGTATAATAAATGTGCATGAGTACCGCGCAGTTTGGATCTGTCTCCAACCCCAATCCGGCAATATCTCCTTTGAGGTAAACCACCTTTACCCCCTCGTACTCATCGCACAATCCGTAGTGCACCCTACCCCCTACATCCATGAGGGAGTTGTTGTTCCGGTACCGGAAGTGTTTTTTCTGCATGTGGACCGGTACACAGCAGAGTTTGTCTTTCAGTGTACCCCGGCCTGCAAACAATGGGTGATAACATGTTTAAAAGTCATAAATGTTTTGAGTGACTCAGTCTAACTAGTGCTTGGGATGGTTACACCAGTTAACAGACATCATGCTGACTGATGTCTTGTGGGAAAAGGATTGTATTGCAAGTAAAGATGCAGTGATTCACACTGAATGCCGTAAGCAAGCCAGGAGCCACTCTTACTAAATGAGTTTTAATACATGAAGGTCGAAATATTATTACATACTATTGGTGCACTAAATTAGTTACTTGTTATAGCTTGTCAGTGGGTTGTACTACCTGGTGTGAGGGTGATAATGTGTTTGGAGTTAATGAGAGTGGTGTTGTGCATAGTATATGAGCAAGTGTGAGTTATGCTAGCATGTGTGTGAATTGATCAAGCTGGTGTAGAGTAAGAGGTACTACCTCTGCCTTCCCGGGACCGTTCGTGTGCGGAATGATAACTCACTACAATGCGATTGATGTCAGAATGTGAAAGAATTGTAACGCAACTGAAGGTGCGCGAAGGGCAGTGCAAATGGCAGTGCCAGACGCTAGAAGCCTTTCTGACTGAATTAGCTTTAAATTAGCGTGTTTGGATGTCGTTGTTGTACTCGTCCTTACAATCAACTACCCGATATCAATGCGCACCTATTGTCCGTTTCCTTTTCACCATCGTCGTCGCCGAGTTTTGGTGGCGGCCAAGTTAGAGTAAGGTTAAAATGTGCAGGTAATGCGTGTTGGGATGAATGCAAGGTTAAAGAAGAAAGACTAGACCTCGGTTTGATAAATTCAATCAACTTCGGTTGGCGACCAAATCGCTGTTGAGGGCGAGATGCGGGAGAAACACAGGTGAAATGTGATGGATTGGGTGGTTTGTAAGCGAAGACACTTGGCCATGTATTGCTAAGGCTCGGAGATTACAAGTTTGCCACGTACGGGTCAACCGTAGCCATTTCGCCTGCTTGCCGCGTCCCATCCGCCTTGGCTAAATGGACATGAAAGGTCACCCTGCGAAAACATCTATCAAAATGAGTAAGAGCACTGACAGGTCATCGCGTCACACTAATCTTTCAGTGTGACTTAGGCTTTCATCACAGTGATTAAAATCGTCCTGGTTTCGCCCTACAACAGCGCCATTTTCGACGCATGCAGCGAAAGCACATCGGTGACTTCGGGTGTCCATTTTCCCGAATGAAAGCTAATCGCCAGCAAATAGTTCGCGCTAGTACTTCGTTGCCTAATTGTTCACCCTATCTCGGAATCGCTGGCAGAGCTTGGCAGGTTCGCAAGATTGACCCCTCGAAAAGGTTGCTAACAGACCCTCGAGCGACAGAAAGCAGCATACCCCTTCGCGTATTACAACTCAGTAGTTAACGTGCGATCGAGGAGTTATTGGTCACGCTTCAGTATTCTAAAAGTTCTGGGTGTCTGTCGGGATCGCTGGTTTGCGGTGAGCCAAGACATTTCGTCCACTGTAAGCCTACATTTATCTGTAGTTCCGCTGCAAATCGTGTCTTTCGCCTACATTTAGCGAAATTGTCACTTCCCCGAGTGCATGACCCCCCCCCCCACCCCCACCCCACCCCACCCCCACTACCCACCCAATACATGCACTACTCCCCCACCCCACCATCCACCCCTCCCCTCCCCTCCCACCCAACAACCAACCCTCCACCCACCCACCATCCTCTCTATGTAGTTGCTTGTCAAGGATACCAAGAGCCGGATGACCATGAAGGAAGTGGCAGAGCATCCATGGATCAAGGCCTACGCTGATCCCAACGTCTAAGCAGCTTCCAGTCAGCTCCATTAGCCAGCAACCTCGTCAAGCCCACATATCACACACATTGGAATGCCCGTCATGCCAGCTTTCAGACGCACTAGCTAGCTTCATGTTGAGCTCCAGGACAGTATCAGAGAGCTGCCAAGCAGCTGCTATGCGTAGCCCAAAACAATAAACAGTGCTCCAATCCCTGATCAACCTCACAACTTCTGAAACATAACATGACTTCCGCAGTCGGACTTCTCACATGTATTTGCCACATACAACTGTATTGTGGGTTGCGTGATATTGGAAGCACAACACATAAAAACACATCTTGCACCACTAGCTACTACCTCCTAGCTACTCTGGTTTGTGTGGCATTGGAAGCATAACACGCGAGAACACATGATGCACCACTAGCTACTAGCTACTCTGGGTTGGCTGGCATTGGAAGCATAACACGTGAGAGCACATGATGCACCACTAGCTACTAGCTACTCGGGGTTGCTTGACATTTGAAGCACAGCACATGAGAACACATCATGCACCACGCACTTGGTTAGTTTATTTGTAAACTTGGTATTTGCTTTTAGTCAGCCTGCTGTGGTAGCTGCTCTTGTGTGTTACTTGTCCATTTACCCACTCCTGGTATATTCTAGCCACTAGATACTCATGTGCATTCCTTGCCCATTTACCCACTCCTAGTCTATTCTAGCTACTAGCAGCCTCTTTAGCGATTACAATGGTCTAGTGGTAGACCAGATTGCTAAGGAACGAAGAGTCGGGGGTTCGACTCCCCCTTCGGTCGCTCTTGACGTTGCAGGTCGTCGTCAACCGCGATGGTAGCTTGTCCAGTTGAGGTAGGAGACCGCTCCCCACCCGCGTACGACGGGCTCCCTTAACACCACGCCCCACCAGGCATTATCATTACTTTTTCTAGCTACTAGCTTCTCTTGTGCGGAACTTGTACATTTGCCCACTCCAAGTATGTTCTAGCTACTAGCTACTCAAGTGCGTTACTCGTACATTTCCCTGCTCCTAATCAATTCTGGTTTGTGTCATCAGCATGTGCATCTCACATTTCTTAAGAGTAAATAATCAGATCAGGATTCCATGGCTGCTTGCTATCTATGGCTTTTTTTGCCCCCCCCCCCACACACACACACACACACACACACACACACACACACACACACACACACACTCACACCACTACCCACTACCATTACCACTACCCACCACCACCACACACACCACCACCACCACTATCTTTGGCTAAGCATTTAGGTAGCCTTGCACCCGCATATTCCAACAGTTTCATACCCGCCCCACTCAAACTTAAACTTGGTTGCGTAGCTTTAGCCAGCAATTTGGCTATTACTTTATTATTTGGCTACTAGCTACTTAATGTGCGTGACCCCTATGAAACCATTTCTTCCACGGCTCTTGTGGTCTTCTTCGTATAGCACTTAGTCCTTTGTCCTAGCCAGCCCCCAAGTGATAACTAGTAGGATTAGGACCTTACTGTTTACCTGACCTGCCTGATGTTCAGTTGTAGCATTTTTACTCGAACTTGGTGTAACACTTTTAAAAGATATAAACCCATGTAGTTCCGTGGTGCATGATTTCTCTTACATTCTGGCCAACAAAAAACTGATTTAGGCGCATAATATGTTGGCGAGCAACTGATTGAAGATGAAGGATAGTTTCAGATATGGTACCATTGGACAGATGTTGATCCCATATGATGCAAGTCTAATGTGTTGGTCGGGTTAATTTTAGGGAATTTGAAGAAGGTATTGCAAGAAACCTGAAAACGGGGATTTTGGGTCCGAGAGGGATATGAATCCGCGACCTTCGGATCAAATGTTCCCGGTTTTTGGCCAACGGCAGTTGGCGTGGCTTGCCCCGGCCCACCCCACCGCACGAGCCCACCGGCACGGGCCTGGGAGGGTGAGCTCTGTGTGCTAATGGTAGCCCAAGGAATCATTCGTCGATTTGGATGCTTCTATGTTTTCACATCGATTTTTTGACAGCAACTCTGCTCCCAAAAATATGTATGCGCACTAGAGCACTCAGATCTACCATGCCAACTTCTTGATAGTTACAGTTGATCGGATTGATACATTGTTTTTCAGCCAAGACTGGGCATTGGAAATATTAGATTAATGCGTTCCTGAAATGAAATTTAGTTGGCCCAAAGCTACAATGATCGGGTATCATTTTTCAACATTTCAAATTCGTGCCACCCAAACATGTGGCATACATAGGTTTGCGAATATAATTGTTTACAAAAATCGAGACGAAACATGTAAGCATCGGAATGGACGAAACATTCCCCTGGGGCACTTGAGCTATTATCAGCACGGACTTCACCCACAACTCATCACCCAAAGGGCCGTGCGTGGGGTGGGCCCACGGAAATGAAGCCACGCCAATTAAGGTACTTATAGTGGTAATTCACTTATTATAATGTTCATGTTTACCGCCTTGCGAACTTGCACAATGCATAATTCCATGGGAAACGATTACAAATCCATCTCACGCACTTGCGGAGCTTGGATTTAAGCACTACCGACCTCGTGTTGCAAACTATGGTGGTTCGAACGGTCGCATGGGGAGCTCCGAGACACATGTTGCGCAGCCGGGCAGCAGCGGTCCCGGTTTTCTCCCCGACCCCACCCCGACTTTCGTCCAAACCCCAGGGTTCAGGCCTTGTGGTATCCCCCTCTCCCCCCACCCCCCTTGGTGGTGGACCACTGGTGGTGATCGGTCGCCACGACACCAGCAGCTTCTCTCTAGAGGTGTAGTAGGTGCGGAGTAGGTGTAGTAGGCGTAGTATGATTATTCCCGAGGCTCAGGATGGGGCCTCACTCCACTGCATTCTGTCCGGTCACTCTTCCGCGAACGTGAAGTGCGTTGACGCAGATGTAGAATCGATCACAATATACGATGGTATCCATGATCTCAATTCACGCAAGCGCAGTGTTTCTGCTGGTCCTTGCTGCTGCGTCGCTCCAACCCACCTATGCTGTGCGCCTAGGATCCCAGAAGAACCGCAAGCTCTCGCAGACCGACACGATCGTCTCGGTTGCCTCTGGCGATGATACCCTCAGCACTTTGGTCATGGCCGTGGCTGCTTCTCCCACCATCCTGGCTGCGGCAAATGACACCACCACTACATTCACTGTCTTCGCCCCAACCAATGCGGTAGGTTCTCGACCCACCCGATGAACTATGGGTCTGGGCGGGTGGGTTCACCCCATGCCAAGATCTGGTTCTGTCAATTCCGATGTCTCCGTGAAGACCAAAAGCAAACGCAAAGCAATTTCCGTAGGTTGCATCGTATTTTCGCGTCCTGCCGTGGTCTGTGGCGAAAGTTTCCCGGCATTTTCGGGGATACACGATCGTACGTAAGTGACTGCCGCGAGCTCAGATCGAGCTCAGATCGAGCCAGGGAGTCGACCAATCGCCGTCGATCACCTTGTGCCATCCATCATATTGCCTGCAGCTGAATTGTCCGGAACTGCGTGATCCTGCCCCTCTGTCCGACTGCTACGGGTCGGTATGCCAGCCTGTAAGGGCTGGACATGGCTGGCATGGTGCTCGTGCATGTTAAGTGGGTGATCTCAACTTCTACACCGAATTCACCTGGGAATTCACTCGGTGGAATCTGCTGGGAGGGTGCAATCCAGTGATCTGGAGGTGGTTGGGCAATGGGCACAAAAATGTATTCTGCCGTATTTGGAGTGGAGGTCTATAAACAAATAATCTTGTGATGGTTGACTGCACACCGGCTGAGACATGACAATTCGTTTTTTGTGTGTGTATCTTCATGTCACTAGACAAGGTGGAGATCCTTGAGAAAAAACCCCTGCAAAAAAACCCTTGAAAAAACCCAAGAAAGAACCCGTGAACAAACTTAGAGAAAAAAACTGCTGGAACTTCAAAAAAAAAATGAAAAAATTTCTGGCCACTTCGGATATAAACTGAATTCTAATCTGTCATATGTCATCTACTTCTTCCCATCCACCAGGCCTTTACTGAGGCGCTGATTGCTCTTGACCTGACCGATGATGAACTGTTGGCTGATGTGGAGCTCCTTACCCAGATCCTGAGCTATCACATCATCACATCTGTCGTCCCATCTTCCGACATTACTACAAGCCCCACTACTGTGAAAACCTTCCTAGGATCCTCTCTCACTGCCACCCTGATTGAGTAAGTCTATTCACATCTCCCCTCATGTTTTTGGTGGAGTTCTGTCTATTTGGCAGCCCACAGATTCACTTGTTTGTCTGAAAAGCCCCTGAGGAGGCAAGCCAACCAACCTATGGACCCCATTACATTCGGCCATTTTCGTGTTGCTTGCGACACGTGTGAACATGTCATGATAGACCATGTTGAGACCATCAGAGCTAAATAGGAGCCACAGTACCTTGTCAGGATTCTCTCTCACTGCCACGCTGATTGATTTAGTCTATTTGTCCAGCATCAATCAGACTTCCGCTACTATAGAGACCTTTAATAACAGGAATTTTGTCAATGCTACGCTACTTGAGTAAGTGTATTCGTTAGGCATTGATCAGACTACCACTACTACAGAGACCTCTTTTAACAGGAACCTTCATCAATGCCACGCTAATTGAGTAATTCTATTTGCTAGGCATCGATCAGACTACCACTGCTACAGAGACCTCTCTTAGCAGGAACCTTTGTCAATGCCACGCCAATTGAGTATGTCTATTCGTTCGACATCAATCAGACTACCGCTACGAAAGAGACCTTTTTTAATCAGGAACCTGTACGTATGCCACTCTCATTGAGTAAGTGTGAATGCATATGCATTATGTTTTCATTAAAGACCATCCTAGGATTGCTTGAGGGGAACTGGCCACCTGGGGTATTATGGGCACTCAGGGGCTTGTAGAGGTTCTTATCAGGTATTGTGCAGTGATGTGTATGACCTGTATGTTTCTCTTACCGGGTAGGGGTTAAACTCCGTCCTGCATATCCAGGATAGGGTCTGAATCATTTCCTGTTCTTATTAAACGGGATGTCTTCCATCACAGCCAGAAGACATGACATGACTTTTTGTCATCAGTTTCGCAGACATTCGCTGGAAAAGAGGATATTGCAGCCAGCATGCAGGCCACAGATTGGCATGTACAGGGATGACATCTGCCAAGCTGTCGAGTATGGTTTGACAAAAAAACTGTTTTTTTGAAATGGTGGCAAGAGATTAAGGGCAGCAATGAAAGGAGAAGAAATGGCTAGCTGATGGCTTCATGTGTTGAGTATGATGATTGTTTTTGCAAAAACAGTTATTTTTCTCTTGATACAGCTCTAAATGGGGGAAGAACTGCTTGCATCTGAAAGGGTAGCATGAAAAAAGGGAGGCCCAACATAAAACAATACAAAAGCTTTCCTCTGTTTTGATGGTGTGTTTCATCCTCGGTCAACTTCCAACTGTCTCTGCCTGCTCCTTCCCTGTTGCTTCCTTCTGCCACACAACCCGGGCTGCTTCTTGCGCCTGTGAGAGTTCCCGCCACCTCACAGCCTGAGCTACCTCTTACACCTGTAAAAGACTGGTACATTTGAATCTCCTGTTCCCCCTTGTGTACAGAAGGTGTCATATCACAGCAGCATGCACATGATAAAGGCATAAACATGAAATTGCTTTGTTTTGGGGATGAGTGATTTTGTTGTATTGAAGTTGGATGGTAGTAAAACGACAGCTAGGAGGGGTTAAAATGAAGGGGTACTAATGGAAAGGGGGGGTGAGGAGGAGAGTTCTCCATCCTACTTGAAGCAGGAAGCAAGTGAATAGCAGTATGCGGGCAGGATAATAGAAAGTACAAGCCCTGGACCTATTCCACTTCTGTCCAGATTTTGACATTTGATGAGTATTGATGAGTAAGTGTGCATACATATCCATTATGTTTCAAGGAAAACCATTCTAGGCCTGCTAGACAGGAACTGACCACGTGACAGTTGATTTTTATGGGGTATTATGGGCACCTATGGGCTTCTAGAGGTCCTTGTCAGGTATTGTGCAGTGATGTGTATGACCTGTATGTTGCTCTTGCAGGGTTGGGGTTAAAATTCGTCCTGCACATCCAGAATAGGGTTTTTAAGTCCTGTTGTAGACGGGGTGTCTTTCATCACAGCCAGAATACTTGTTATGACTTTCCGACATCATTCTATTATGACGTTTGCTTGAAGTGTTGATAGTGCGGTCAGCATGCAGGCTCAAGTTTAGCATGTGTAGCGCTGACTCTGCCAGTCTGTCTAGGTTGGTGTGACGGAAAGTTGTTTTTTGTCCACCTTAATCTGCTGGCCTGGTTCCAGTCTGTCTGATTGACAGCTCCACAATGAACAGTTGCTATGGATGAGTGAAGAAGTGTCATGTGTGACCGTTTTTTTTTCAGCCCAGAAGTTATGACCTGCAGGTCTGTGCTAGAATAACTCAGGGGGGAATTTTGATGGTGTAGATGAAACTCCACTGCCTTTGGCGGTCATGGTGAGTGACCCTGGGTGCTCAAACTGTATTGATGGAAATTTAGAGAGGCTGGCTTGCAAAGTTTTGTTTCCCCCTTTTGCCTGGACCTAGCTCCTGGGGAAACAATTCAGCCTGGGAACTGCCGGTGAGCGTCCAAGACCTGCAGGCTGATCCAGTTGGGGGTTAGCAAACGTCCTGCACAGTCCACATGCAAGTCCAGCCGGTAATTACTTACCTGTGTACATGTGCTAACGAGATAATAATTATTGGCCATTTTAGAAATGGCAGAAGCTGTAGAACGGTTTACATGGTTTTAAATTGGGCAAAAGATGGTGGTCAGCAATGAAAGGAAAATAAACGGCTGGCTGTTAGCAGTTAAATGCACTACGTAGTTTTTGCAAAAACAATCATTTTTCTCTTGATTCAGCTCCACATGGGGGAAGAAATGATTGTGTCTGAGATGGTAGCATGAGGAAAGTGAGGCCTAGCAAAAGACAATACAAAAGCATTCCTCTGTTTTGAGGTTGAATCATTCTCTGGTCAGCTACGCTTGTTATCTGCGTCCTCCTCCTTCCCTGTGGCTTCCTTCTACACACAACCTAGGCTTCTTGCCGACTGGCACCTTAAAAATACTGATAATTTTGAATCTCATATTTCCCTTGAGCACAGATGGTATCATATCACAGCAACATGCACATGAGGGGGGGAACATGAAATGGTATCGTTCTGAGGAGTAGGCGATTTTGTTATAGTGAAGATGCAGCCAGTGAAACACCAGATAGGATGGGGGGACATGAAGTGGGACCTGAGAAAGGGGGGTGGGGAAGGAGGAGGATAGTTTTCAATCCTATTTCAAGCAGAAAACAAGTAAATAACAGTGTGGGGTTAGGACAAGAGAACATGCAACCCTTGGACCAACCCCACACTAGTCCAGATTTTGCTTACCTCACAAATGGGTGTAAATCCTCCTGTGGAACAAATCAGCAGTGTGTGTACATGTTTTGTGTATGTTCTTCATGCGTGTGACTGGTAATCTGTGCATGACAGTGTGCATGCTTGTGTGGGGAAGAATGAGTGCGTGATATGTGGAGTTGCACGTGTGTATGTGAGGTGTCTGCGTCTGCATGTCTGTGTGAAATTGAACTCTTAGTGAGCTGTAAAGAAACTGGTCTACAACTGTGTCCACCCCCTATCCCTATCCGCATATGAAGGTTGTATTTTGGCGAACTATTCCAGCTGCATGGGAACACTTTCATCCTTCACCCCAACACCCACCACCTGCCTGCTACCTGACACCCATCATGCAACACATTCCACATACCACACCCAAAACCTGCTGACAACTTATTGGTTACGTACCCCCCCCCCCACACACACACACCCATCTGCCACCTGTAGTGGCCAGGTTTTCATCAACGATGCGATGGTCACTACTGCTGATGTGGAAGCTGGACTGTCCATTGTGCATATCATTGACAAAGTGCTCATCCCTCCGACCATTGTATCCGTGGCGTCTGGCGTCGATGTCCTCAGCACCTTAGTCGAAGCTGTCAAGGCTTCTCCCACTATCCTTGCAGCTGCAACCAACTACGCAAGTGCTGTAACTGTTTTCGCCCCAACCAATGCGGTAAGCTCCACGACACAAACACACACACACACACACACACACGTACTAACAACACACGCGCACACATAAGGCAACTCTTTTGATGATAACTGTCTTTGCCCCAACAAATGCGGTAAGGCCACTCTTGAGCAAACACACACAGCACAAACACACACACTTCACACACAATCCTCGCTGCAATTAAAGCTGAGGTCACTGCTGTCACTGTCTTCTCCCATATCAATGCGATAAGGTCCACAAGTAAACTCACGTTTCACACCGGATGAAAGTGTGGTTGCGAAAATGTCGTGGCTGTAGAAATTGTGACAAAACCGGGTGTAAAATAAGGGGAAACAGTATCAAGCGCATAAATTATGTAGGGGTCATAAAAAACAAAATTCATTTGTCCATATTTTGTTGGGGGTCGCAGAGGAAGGTAAAATCCCAGTATTTGGATTGTTACGTAGGGGACTTATCCCATGCGACCGTCAAATAGTGATTATTTAGTGGTCATTGATCATTTAATACCAGTTGGAATGGAAAGTGACTTGTTTCCTGAGCTTTTCTAGTGGTACTCACCAGAGTCTGGCGGAGCCGTGGGACTAACAACACTCCACACACATACATATCCCCCCCCCCCCCCCCCCCCCCCCCCCACGCACACACACACACCACACACCTTCAATGCACACTACACACACACACACACATACAGTCCGACATTTACTGGTGGGTACTCTAGAGCGTGTCGGCACCTGCAACTGTACCAGAGTGTTAAGAGATCTTGTAATGGCCCCTCTGCAGCATGATATTGTATCCTGTGTTGCAGCATGTGTCCTGCCTTTGTAGGATCCCCCCCCCCCCCCCCCTTTAGGCGGCAGCATCCAGATTCACACGTCCGTCTTTCCGTGTTTTTTGTGTGTGTGTGAGGCTGAAGCCTCTGACATGGCAAGCCAGAGTAACCTTAGCAACCCAGTGTGTCTTTTTTTTCGTGGTGCTTGTGAACACCCATTCATTGCGTACTGCTACCCTTGCCATTGGGACTGACTTGATCACCTGGTCTGGTCGATTGGCCTCTCTTAATTGAAACTCATCAATTATCAGTCAAATCCATCAATAGTGCTCCATCCAACCCCAGGGCTTTTGTCAAGGCCAATGGATGCTCTTGATATGAAAGCCGAAAAGCTTTTGGCTAATGGGGATTTGCTATGCTGTTCTGAAAAAACAAGAAATGGTACATCTGTTTTGAAGGGATTATGGCCTGGGATTTGTGTCCTAGTAAAAAAGTGGCGGAGTTCAAAAAAAAACTTTCTTTAACATTATCCAAACCTCATTTATATTGAATATTCGGATTCTCCTCGAAATCCTATGACCCCCTTTTTTTGCTCACCCACCACCCACTTATCGGCACCACCCACCTGCCTGCTACCTGACACCCACCACCTGCCTTGATCTATGCACCCTCTCCCTCCCTCCTGTTGACCAGACGCACACATACACATACACCACAGGCCTTTACCGATGCCCTGGATGCGCTCGACATGACTGCTGACCAGCTGCTGGCTGATACGGAGCTGCTGACCCAGATTCTGAGCTATCACATTGTCCCATCTGTCATCATGTCGTCCGCAATCACTGCAAGCACCACTACTGTGGAAACCTTGTCAGGAGACTCAATCAATGCCACACTGATCGAGTAAGTCTTTCACATCTCCCTTCATGTTTTTCAACGCTTGTCTTGGGCAACAACTTTGCCTAGAAACTCCCCCCTCCCCCTCCCCCTCACACCCACCCACTCACACGCGCACACCACACGCAGCCTCCATTCTTCAGCCATCGCTTACTGCTCCCACTCACCCACCCCATGCAGTGGCACTGTGTACATCAATGATGCGATGGTCACTACTGCTGATGTGGACGCTGGACTGTCCGTTGTGCACGTCATCAACAGGGTGCTCATCCCTCCGGAAATCAGCCTACCGACCATCGCATCTGTGGCATCTAGCGTTAGTGACCTCAGCATCTTAGTTGATGCTGTCATGGCTTCTCCCACTGTCCTCGCTGCAGCAAGCAACCCCAATACTGCTGTCACAGTCTTTGCCCCAACCAACGCGGTAAGACTGCCCTTGAAATTTCTTTCTGAACAATCACAGACAAACATACAGACACTGACACATACAGATACTGTGGTGAATGACTTGTAAATTTCTAACAGAAACAACCAGTCACACAAACGAATATCCAACCAAACAAACACACTAAACAGGACTTTGCTACTACCCTTGCCTCCCTGGGAATGTACGCAGAACAGTCTATTCTCTAACCCTCTACACCCCTAAATCCTTAACTTCAAACCCCAAAACCATACCTTCGCCCCACAGCAAATGAGATGAGAACAGCTCCCACCCCCTCCACCTCCAATTCCACCTCCACTTTTGCATCAGGCCTTTGCTACTGCCCTTGCTGCACTAAACATGAGCGCAGCACAGCTTCTGGCAGATACCCAGCTGCTGACTAGGATCTTGGAGTACCACATCGTGCCATCCATCGTCCCCTCCTCTGCGGCCACTTCAACCACCATCCAAGTGGCCACCCTCCTGGCTAACAACAGACTGAACATCTCTCTCGTGAAGTGAGTATTGGCCAGACTGAGCATCTCTCTGGAGAAGTGATGGCCAAGTGTATAGCGGTTGTATGTTCAGTTGTGTGAAGAGTGCGGGGCTGTATTTATCTTTTACAGTCCAGAGGTAGCCACAGGTTAATAGTGATCTGCCCACTAAGAAAACTCACTTCAATCTTAAAAAGGGCAAAATGGAAACACTTATGCAGTAGATTTAGATAAACAGACCTAAAATAGGCCTAGGGCCCGTGTCATGTACATTATACATTTTGTGTTGGGTTTTTGTGTAGGGCAGTAGAGAAAAATAATATAATGTATGGCTGTGTGGGGTAGGGTAGGTACATATCGGGCTGTGAGTAGGCCTGTTAGTATGTATTTATTGTGAAGGTTTCATTTTTAGGTCGGTTTTTCATCCCTGGAGAAGGTATCCCTAAAGCCACCACCGATCACTGATAAATGGTGAAACCCTTTGGTCCTACCTCCATAGTGTGTAGGGGTTGCCATGTATGAGGGCTTTTGTAAATGTGATGTGATGTGGGGGGAGGTGAGTTGTAGGGAGACGATGGTGATGTGATGTGCTGGAACGTCGTGAGGCTAATGGATTTGAGGAGTGATAAGTGAAATGTGAAGGGCCACACATACCCCATCCCATCCCGCAGCCTACACCCACCCTACAAGCCCCCATTCGTGTTAAGGTCTAGAACCACACTGCTTTTCTCACTCACACTCTTATGTCATCACTGCTGATTGAATGCTGTCGTTTCACTCTCGCCCCAACCCAACCACCACTGTACCAACAACTTCCCTATTAAAGGGCGCCTGGAGGTGTGTCCGAATGAAATGATTCGGATCCTAATTTCAATGTATTTTAATTAATTTGAATTGAAATTGTATTTAATGTTGTGTTTATTTTTAATTCGATTATTCCTTTCCATTTTATTTAATTAACGTGATTTGAATGCATGTAATTGCTTTCAATTGTATCAATTCGAATTGGATTAAATTCGGAGGGTGCCTGGAGGCTTTAAATTAATTGAATTCCAATGAATCGATTGATGATTTAGCATTGTTAACTACAAGGTGAGGGTTGTTGATTTTCAAGCAATATTGAACGTTTCTGTAACGTAATGGAATGCATGTATGTAGATTGACTTTTTTTTAGAATTTGATGCAAGAAAAATGAGACCTATTCAGGTGTCTGGTTGATTTTACGTAATTTTGTTTTCAAGGTATTGCAATGTTTTCAGCCCAGCCCAGATGTGAATGGTATGTCCCGTCCTGCTGAACGGGCTGTTGACCAGCGGCAGGTGGCGTGGCTTGCCACTGCCCCCGCCCGGTGGCCCCCGCCCCGTCCCAGCCCCTGCCCCCGGCCCCGCCCGGTGGCGCCCGGTGGCCACGTTTTGGTCTTTTGTTTTTTTTTTTGTTTTTGTTTTATTGCCCCTGCCCCACGGCACGGCCCTGAGGTGGGGTCCGTGGCTAATTATAGCCAAGTGCGCCCGAGGGGAATGTTTCGTCCATTGTGATGCTTACATGTTTCGCCTCCAATTTTTGACGACAATTCTGCTCCCAAACCTATGTTTACGCATTTGTTGAACTTCAAATTTGAAATGTTAGCTCAAAACACCCTGAAATCAAATTGTTAATCGTTAATTGTAGCTATTTGGCCCAACCTGAGCTCCTTTTCATGAATTGCAATGCTCATATGTGCTCTGGTCAGAATTTGTCCGCTATAAATAAGTCTCATAATTCATCAAAATTTTAGAATATTCAACTTTTTTTATGTTAAGCATAAAACCTGAAAAATTGTTTTGTGACACACTAACGGACATTGTAATGGGGCTAATCCCTCTTCAAAAAATCTGGAGTTTTTTTTCATTCGGGTACCACCACACCCCACCACCTCTTCACTAAAGGAACCATCCATCCACACAACCCTACCACTCCTCCCACCCACCCACCCCATTCCAGACAACCCACCCCAACCTGCCACACCCCAATCACCCCACCCAACCACCATTACATCGACAAACTCTTCCCTTCAGCAGTGGTTTTGTCACCCACCCTAACCAACACAAGCGCCTACCTCACCCTAACCACCCCAACACCACACCCCAACACCACACCCCAACCATACAACCAGGGTCAATGATGGCACCCTAAACACCCCATCCCAACCATCCAAACCACCTCTTCCCCCCTTGCAGGGGCTATGTCAGGGGACTAGTCGCCCACTCATCACCAACCACGTCTTCCCCCCCTGGGGAGGGTTGGTTATGGTCAATGATGCAATACACCCACCCCATCCGACAATCCAAACAACCTAACCCTTGCCCTTGAGTGGCACGGTGATGGACATTGCTGCCACCCACTGCCAACCACCCCAACTACCTACCTTGCCCCTCTTGCAGTGGCTCTGTCATGGTCAATGATGCTGAAGTTGTGGAAGCGATGTTGGATGCAGGCAAGGTCGCTGGTCCACACGTCATCGACGAAGGTTTTGATTCCTCTTGCACAGGCGATGACACCTCCCCCTCCCCCCAGTGCAGCAGCAGCCTTGGTCCCTGGCATGAGGACTCTGCTAGCAATTGTTGTAGCATCCAGCTTAATGTGTGTATTCGGTGCCTAGGACAAAGTAGGCCCTGTATCTTCTTTCATGTTTCCACAACTGTTCCATACTGAAGAGCTGTCAGTCCCACTCTATTTCTCTGGTCCCCCCTTTCACACTTTCCCCCTAATGGTTGGGTTTGTGGTGCAAGTGCTATGACCCTTGTGGTTTGGTATGGTAAGGTCGAGAAGGTGACTGAGACCTTGTTTGAGATGGAACTGAGGAAGCGAGCTTGTCAAATTCCCCAACAGATACACCACCTATCCTTAATAGACATTACCGATTACCCCACCCCCTGCTTGTCATATGACAGATTTGTTGGATCAACTACGTATAAGAATACATTTTACAAAGCGCCATGCGGACTGTGTTCATAAAGCATGTGAAGCTGTTTGAATAATGATTATATATTTTCCTATTATGGTACATCATTTTTCAGGTTCCATAGGGAGCCAATGTGTGATCAAGATAATGTATTTGCGATGCAAATCATCCTCGACGAGAGGATAGAATTAAGGCAAGAGTGTGATCTTGTTAACAATCTTTGTTCCAGTTCATTATTAACAGGCAGTGTCATAAATACAAAAAAGGGAAAAAGGCAAAGGATTGTTTTCGCAATGGATGGAGAAACCTTCATTATCCTAACTAGGAGTTGAATCACGTGATCAAAAGCCACAATTTCAGTAACCTTAACCTTGACCGGAACGTGACCCTAAGCAAGAGGCCTCTGCATTGATAAGAAACATTTCATGAAAAATGTGCATTTCTGGGATATTAACAAAAACCCATATCATTGTCAGGGCCTTCCTTTTGTCACACCGTTACTGTCCTGGCCACTGCAGTGTGAGTCGGCAAGTTATATTTTCAATAACTGAAGGAGGTTCATTGGCTGTTCCGTGACCAGATGTTGTAAAGAACTAAATAACAACTCTCTTCCCCAAGATAATACATGACCTCGCTGTCAGGATTCTACTGTCCAAACGACAACGCTCGATATAAATTCGTATTTCTAATAAGTTACTATAGTACTATATAACCAGCCTGCGCACTGATAGCAATGATGCTCCTGTTTTAACGATTCGCTGTCTGGGTGGCAGCATCGGGTGGTGCAATGGTGGTGTGTGTTCATGTGACGGTTTACATTTCAGCTTGCAAGCTTGAGCTTCTTACTCTCCACTGTTATATAATTACGATGACGGAGTGAAACTAAGAGACTTCCATCTTGCAATGAATTGTGCCTGTTGTACACGTACGCCCGCCTTCAGCTGAGACACTCCAGGTGGTTGACCTTGCGCCAAGTTACGGTTACCACTTAGCCATGGTACTCTGCTCCTGTACTGCGCCTGTAAGCTGTTAATATTCCTTGATTGACATTTTGGCTGCATGGTATATTTTTCAGCAAGCTTGGGTAGACTAGTATTTTGGGTAAACATGTACTTGACAATTGAGCTTGTTTACTTGTGATGGCCCCAGCCGGCAATTGGGTTTAAGGTTTTGGGTGTATCACATGCTATCACGGGTTTAGGGTTCAGGGTTTATGTGGCAAGTTTAAGGTTTAGGTTTTCCATGATGCCGGGCAGTCGGACAAAGCTAAAGGTTGCCATTTTCTATAGAAATATCATATACGGTAATGAATTGTACCGTTGATATTTTTAGTCTTTGGGTCAACATATAAATGATAACGGCTGTTCCTTACATGTATGACAAAGTAAATCGATAAATTCCAAGTAGACAAGGCTGTACAAATGATGTGGGAGCTAGGGCGGTTGCCTCACTTTAAGTAGTTTAACCCGTCAGAGGTATATTTTGTTCTATCTGATAGTGGGTTTTTTCTAGCGGCTCATGGTTTTAGGCCTCCTCCAGGGATAGCGTTTCTTGATAGCTTTTTAGTCTATTGGCCGAGACC
>JAJSRW010000923.1:0-24653 GCA_022414725.1 Microglena sp. YARC | reverse complement strand
CTGCTTTGTATTTCGCTTCCTGTAGGTTTACCAGTAAGGCCAGCTACTCCATGGCTAAGTATCCTTAAAGATGGGTGTGCGATTGTGGGTGGGTTCTCTCTCGTCACCTCTATGTTTACTCAAAAAGCCAGCGTCATTCACGGGCTACGCCTCACCTTAAATAATCACGATTGGGAGCTCTCTGTGTCCGTGTGAGTCTGTAGAGTCGACTGATTAAACCTTCAGATAAGTCCCTAACCGGCGACACGCTCGTATCTACGGCGTAGTCCTAATGCAGATTGCGGGTTTGCCTCGTGCGGTCTAGGTGCTACATCGAGTCAAGGCCGAATGCTCCACATACGTCCAGTCCTAATGAGATGCGGAGTTTGTGTGATGTGGTGTAGGTCTTACTTAGTCAAAGACAGCTCATCACTGGCTGGTCCTAATTAGATGGGTTGTGGCGTGTGGTGAGGTTTACTTAGTAAGTGCCAGCTTATCACGGCTAGTCCCTAAATGAGAATGGGGGTTGTGCGTTGGTTTGTATTACTCAGTAAGCCAGGCTCATCACGTGCTATTACCTAATGAAGAGGGGTTGTAGCGTGTGGGTGTATGTTATACCAGTAAGGCCAGCTCATCACGGGCTACTTCCTAATGAGATGGGGTTGTGCGTGCTTGGTGTATGTTTACTTCAGTAAGGCCAGCTCATCACGCTAGTCCTAATGAAAATGGCGGTTGTGCGTGTGGTGTGTTTACCTTTAGTAAGGCCAGCTCATCACGGCTAGTCCTAATGAAATGGCGTTGTGGCGATGTGCCGGTGTAGGTTTACTTGTAAGGCCAGCTCATCCACGGCAGGCTTAATGAAATGGGGTTGTGCGTGTGGCCGTGTCATGTCTTACTTAGAAAGGCCACGCTCATCAACGCGCTAGTCCTAATGAGATGGGGTTGTGCGTGTGGTTGTTATGGTTACTCCAGTAAGGCCAGCTCATCACCGGCGTTGTCTCCTCATGAGATTGGGGTTGTGCGTTGTGGCGTGTCTAGGATACTTAGTAACCATGCCTCATTACGGCCAAGATCCTAATGAAATGGTTGTTGTGTGCGCGGGTATGCGTTTACTTTAGTAAGGAAAGCTCATCACCGGCTGTTCAAATGAGATGGGTTGTGCGTGTAGGGTGTAGGTTTACTTAGTAAGGCCAGCTCATCCCAGCTAGTCCTAATGAGATGGGGTTGTGCGTGTGGGTGTATGTCTACTCAGTAAGGCCAGCTCATCACGACTAGTCCTAATGAAATAGGGTTGTGCGTGTGGGTGTATGTTTACTCAGTAAGGCCAGCTCATCACGGCTAGTCCTTATGAGATGGGGTTGTGCGTGTGGCTTAGTAATACAAGCGTCATGTAGGTTTACTTAGTAAGGCCAGCTCATCACGGCTAGTCCTAATGAGATGGGGTTGTGCGTGTGGGTGTATGTTTACTCATTAAGGCTAGCTCATCTCGGCTAGTCCTAATGAGATGGGGTTGTGCGTGTGGGTGTATGTTTACTTAGTAAGGCCAGCTCATCACTACTAGTCCTAATGAAATGGGGTTGTGCGTGTGGGTGTAGGTTAGCTTAAAAGGGCAGCTCATCACGGCGCTAGTCCTAATGAAATGGGGTCTGTGCGTGTGGGTGTATGTTTACTCAGTAAGGCCAGCTCATCACGGCTAGTCCTAATGAGATGGGGTTTGCGTGTGGGTGCTAGGCGCGGATGTACTATTAATATCTCTCTCTTCCCCTATGCTGTCATACATTTATACGTCATTGAACCTGTCCTCCTTCAACCTCTATCGGACGGCACCCCACTACAACATGCACCTATCAGTTATGTACTCAGTAAGGCCAGGCTCATCACGGCTAGTCCCTCATGGAGATGGGGTTGTGCGTGTTTGTTGTGGTACGTTTAACTCAGTAAGCCATGCTCATTACGGCTAGTCTACATGAAATGGGGTTGTGCGTGGGTAGGTGTAAGGCGTCTACTCAGTATGGCCAGCTCCATCACGACTAGTCCTAATGAATATAGGGTTGTGCTGTGTGGGTGTATGTTTACTCAGAGTAAGGCCAGCTTCATCACGGCTAGTCCTAATGAGATGGGGTTGTGCGTGTGGGTGTATGTTTACTCAGTAAGGCCAGCTCATCACGGCTAGTCCTAATGAAAATAGGGTTGTGCTTGTGGTGTATGTTTACTTAGTAAGGACAGGCTCATCACGGCTGCGTCCAAATGAGATGGGGTTGTGCGAGTGGGTGTAGGTTTTACTCAGTAAGGCCAGCTCATCACGGCTAGTCTAATGAAATGTGGGGTTGCTGCGTGTGGGTGTAGGTTTACTCAGTAAGGCCAGCTCATCACGGCTAGTCCTAATGAGATGGGGTTGTGGCGTGTGGGTGTATGTTTACTCAAGTTACGGATAGCTCGATCACGGCTAGTCCTAATGAGATGGGGTTGTGCGTGTGGGGTGTATGTTTACTCAGTAAGGCCAGCTCATCGCTTAGTCCTAATGAAATGGTGTCAGGATATGTTCAGTATAGGCCAGCTCATAGGCTAGTCCTATGAGATGGGGTGTGCGTGTGGGTGTATGTTTACTTAAGCCCAGCTTCATCACGGCCTTAGCTGGCATGCGGTGTCTATGACTCAGTGAAAGGGTTGCTCGTCATGTGCGCGTGTGCGTTGTGCGGTGGGTATGTAGCGCACTCCTTCTAATATCGTTTTACTTCAGTAGGCCAGCGTCATCACGGCTAAATTGAAATAATGAGATGTCCTAATGCAGATGGGGTTGTGCGTGTGGGTGTATGTTTACTCAATAAGGCCAGCTCATCACGGCTAATCCTAATGAAATGGGGTTGTGCGTGTGGGTGTAGACGTTTACTTAGTAAAGGCCAGCTCATCACGCTAGTCTATGAGATGGGGTTGTGCGTGTGGGTGTAGGCTACTCGAGTAGGCCAGCTCATCACGGCTAGTTCCTAATGAAAAGGGTTGTGCGTGTGGGTGTAGGTCTACTCAGTAAGGCCAGCTCATTACGGCTAGTCCTAATGAGATGGGGTTGTGCGTGTGGGTGTATGTTTACTCAGTCAGCCATGCTCATTACGGCTAGTCCTCATGAGATGGGGTTGTGCGTGTGGGTGTAGGTTTACTCAGTAAGCCATGCTCATTACGGCCAGTCCTAAGGAAATGGGGTTGTGCGTGTGGGTGTATGTTTACATAATAAGGCCAGCTCATCACGGCTAGTCCTAATGAGATGGGGTTGTGCGTGTGGGTGTATGTTTACTCAGTAAGGCCAGCTCATCACGGCCTTAGTCCAATGAGATAGGGTTGTGGCGTGTGGTATAGGTTTACTCAGTAAGGCCAGCTCATTACGGCCAGTCCTAATGAAATGGGGTTGTGCGTGTGGGAGTATGTTTACTCAGTAAGGCCAGCTCATCACGGCTCGTCCTAATGAGATGGGGTTGTGCGTGTGGGTGTAGGTTTACTTAGTAAGGCCAGCTTATCCCGGCTAGTCCTAATGAAATGGGGTTGTGCGTGTGGGTGTAGGTTTACTCAGTAAGGCCAGCTCATCACGGCTAGTCCTAATGAAATGGGGTTGTGCGTGTGGGTGTATGTTTACTCAGTAAGGCCAGCTCATCACGGCTAGTCCTAATGAGATGGGGTTGTGCGTGTGGGTGTATGTTTACTCAGTGAGGCCAGCTCATCACGGCTAGTCCTAATGAGATGGGGTTGTGCGTGTGGGTGTATGTTTACTCAGTAATGCCAGCTCATCACGGCTAGTCCTAATGAGATGGGGTTGTGCGTGTGGGTGTATGTTTACTCAGTAAGACCAGCTCATCACGGCTAGTCCTAATGAGATGGGGTTGTGCGTGTGGGTGTATGTTTACTCAGTTAGGCCAGCTCATCACGGCTAGTCCTAATGATATGGGGTTGTGCGTGTGGGTGTAGGTTTACTCAGTAAGCCATGCTCATCACGGCTAGTCCAAATGAGATGGGGTTGTGCGTGTGGGTGTATGTTTACTTAGTAAGGCCAGCTCATCACGGCTAGTCCTAATGAGATAGGGTTTTGCGTGTGGGTGTATGTTTACTCAGTAAGGCCAGCTCATCACGGCTAGTCCTCATGAGAATGGGGTTGTGCGTGTGGGTGTATGTTTACTCAGTAGCCTTCATCACGGCTAGTCCTAATGAAATAGGGTTGTGCGTGTGGTGTATGTTTACTCAGTAAAGGCAGCTCATCACGGCTAGTCCTAATGAGATGGGGTTGTGCGATGTGGTTGTATGTCGGTAAGGCCAGCTCATCACGGCTAGTCCTAATGAGATGGGGTTGTGCGTGTGCGGTGCTAGGTTTACTCAGTAAGGCCAGCTCATCACGGGCTATACTAATGAAATGGGGTTGTGTGTGTGAATGTATGTTTACTTAGTAAGACAGCTCATCACGGCTGTCCAAATGAGAGAGCGTGTGGGGTATGTTTACGCTAGTGAAAGTAGGTTTACTCAGGCCAGCTCATCACGCTAGTCCTAATGGATGGCGTTAGACTCATGCATAGTCCTAATGAGATGGGGTTGTGCGTATGTTTACTCAATACGGTCCTTCATCACGGCTAGTCGCTAATGAGATGGGGTTGTGCGTGGGTGTATGTTACTCAGAAGGCCAGCTCATACGGCTAGTCCTAATGAGATGGGGTTGTGCGTGTGGTGTATGTTTTCACTCAGTAGGCCAGCTCATAACGGCTAGTCCTCATGAGATGGGGTTGTGCGTGTGGTGTATGTTTACTCAGTAAGCCAGCTCATCACGGCTAGTCCTAATGAAATGGGGTTGTGCGTGTGGGTGTATGTTTACTCAGTAAGGCCAGCTCATCACGGCTAGTCCTAATGAGATGGGGTTGTGCGTGTGGTCTGTAGTATGTTTTACTCAGTAAGGCCAGCTCATCACGGCTTAGTCCTAATGAGATGGGGTTGTGCGTGTGGGTGTATGTTTACTCAGTAAGGCCAGCTCATCACGGCTAGTCCTAATGAGATGGGGTTGTGCGTGTGGGTGTATGTTTACTTAGTAAAGGCCAGCTCATCAACGGCTAGTCCTAATGAGATGGGTTGTGCTGTGTGGGTGTATGTTTACGAGTAAAGGCCATCTCTATCACGGCTAGTCCTAATGAGATGGGGTTGTGCGTGTGGGTGCAGGTTTACTCAGTAAGGCCAGCTCATCACGGCTAGTCCCTCATGAGATGGGGTTGTGCGTGTGGGTGTATTTAACTCAGTAAGGCCAGCTCATCACGCTAGTCCTAATGAATGGAAATGGGGGTTGTGACGTAGTGTTACAAGGATGTAGCAGCCTATTATACTTAGTAAGCCAGCTTCATCACCGGCTAGTCCTAATGAGATGGGGTTGTGCGTGTACGGTGTAGGTTTACTGCAGTAAGCCATGCTGTTACGGCCGGTCCTTAATGGACAGGCACTGGGTTGTGCGTGTGGGTGTGTAGGTTTACTTAGTTAAGGCCAGCTCATCACAGCTAGTCCTAATGAGATGGGGTTGTGCGTGTGGGTGTAGGTTTACTCAGTAAGGCCAGCTCATCACGGCTAGTCCTAATGAGATGGGGTTGAGCTTTGGATGTATGTTTACTTAGTAAGGCCAGCTCATCACGGCTAGTCCTAATGAGATGGGGTTGTGCGTGTGGGTGTAGGTTTACTTAGTAAGGCCAGCTCATCACGGCTAGTCCTAATCAGATGGGGTTGTGCGTGTGGGTGTATGTTTACTCAGTAAGGCCAGCTCATCACGGCTAGTCCTAATGAAATGGGGTTGTGCGTGTGGGTGTATGTTTACTCAGTAAGGCCAGCTCATCACGGCTAGTCCTAATGAAATAGGGTTGTGCGTGTGGGTGTATGTTTACTCAGTAAGGCCAGCTCATCACGGCTAGTCCTAATGAAATGGGATTGTGCGTGTGGGTGTATGTTTACTTTAGCTAAGGCCAGCTCATCCACGGCGCTAGTGGCTACCCTAGAATGGGGTTGTGAAAATGGGGCCTCTAAGAATCATGGGGTTTGTGCGTGTGGGTGCTAGGTCTCATCAATGAGTGTCCTAATTGGGGTTGTGCGTGTGGGTGTATGTTCTACTTAGTAAGGCCAGCTCATCACGGCTAGTCCAAATGAGATTGGGGTTGTGGTGTGTAGGTTTACTCAGTAAGGCCAGCTCATCACGGCTAGTCCCTAATGAGATGGGGTTGTGGCTGTGGGGTAGGTTTACTCAGTAAGGCCAGCTCATCACGGCTAGTCCTAATGAGATGGGATGGCGTTGTGCGTGTGGGTGTTATGTTTACTCAGTAAGGCCAGCTCCCATCACGGCTAGTCCTAATGAGATGGGGTTTGTGCGTGTGGGTGTATGTTTACTCAGTAAAGGCCAGCTCATCACGGCTAGTCCTAATGAGATGGGGTTGTGCGTGTATGTCGGTGTATGTTTACTCAGTAAGGCCAGCTCATCACGGCTAGTCCTAATGAGATGGGGTGTGCGTGTGGGTGTATGTTTACTTAAGGCCAGTAAGGCCAGCAGTTTCATCACGGCTAGTCCTAATGAGATGGGGTTGTGCGTGTGGGTGTATGTTTACTCAGTAAGGCCAGCTCATCACGGCTAGTCCTAATGAGATGGGGTTGTGCGTGTGGGTGTATGTTTACTCAGTAAGGCCAGCTCATCACGGCTAGTCCTAATGAGATGGGGTTGTGCGTGTGGGTGTATGTTTACTCAGTAAGGCCAGCTCATCACGGCTAGTCCTAATGAAATGGGTTGCTGCGTGTGGGTGTATGTTTTACTCAGTAAGGCCAGCTCATCACGGCTGTCCTAATGAGATGGGGTTGTGCGTGTGGGTGCTTATGTTTACTCAGTAAGGCCAGCTTCATCACGGCTTAGTCCTTAATGAGCAGGGGTTGTGCGTGTGGGCGTGTATGTTTACTCAGTAAGGCCAGCTCATCACGGCTAGTCCTAATGAAATGGGGTTGTGCGTGTGGTGTATGTTTACTGCAGTAAGGCCAGCTCATCACGGCTAGTCCTAATCAGTAAAGATGGGTTGGGTGCGTGTGGGTGTATGTTTACTCAGTAAGGCCAGCTCATCACGGCTAGTCCTAATGAGATGGGGTTGTGCGTGTGGGTGTATGTTTACTTAGTAAGGCCAGCTCATCACGGCTAGTCCTAATGAAATGGGGTTGTGCGTGTGGGTGTAGGTTTACTCAGTAAGGCCAGCTCATCACGGCTAGTCCTAATGAGATGGGGTTGTGCGTGTGGGTGTATGTTTACTCAGTAAGGCCAGCTCATCACGGCTAGTCCTAATGAGATGGGGTTGTGCGTGTGGGTGTATGTTTACTCAGTAAGGCCAGCTCATCACGGCTAGTCCTAAAGAGATGGGGTTGTGCGGTGTTGATGTGGGTGTATGTTTACTCAGTAAGGCCAGCTCATCACGGCTAGTCCTAATGAGATGGGGTTGTGCGTGTGGGTGTATGTTTACTCAGTAAGGCCAGCTCATCACGGCCAGTCCTAATGAGATGGGGTTGTGCGTGTGGGTGTATGTTTACTTAGTGAGGCCAGCTCATTACGGCTAGACATAATGAGATGGGGTTGTGCGTGTGGGAGTATGTTTACTTAGTAAGGCCAGCTCATCACGGCTAGTCCTAATGAGATGGGGTTGTGCGTGTGGGTGTATGTTTACTCAGTAAGCCAGGCTCATTACGGCCAGTCCTAATGAGATGGGGTTATGCCTGTGGGTGTACACCACATTAGGTTGCAAAAGACCTTCCTGTTCTTTTGCTTCCATAGATTATTGGTAAAGAAATGCAGTATCCTACATAAATGGACAATGGCGGTTATTAGCTGATGTGTTGTATACTACACCAAGCCATGGGGGTCCACGTTTAATAAGCACACACATGGTCCACGTTTAACAAGCACACACCCATTTGGGTTACAGGGGGGTCCTCGTTTCACAAGCACGTGCAAGTTTGGATTACGAGGGTGTAGGCACGTACACGTTTCACTAGATTACATTCACAGGGGGGGGGGGTTCACCATATTTTGGTACTAACTCAATAAGGTATCCTTCCCCTTTATCCGTGCGATATTCCCCCATTTCTATGCCCCATAAATCAAAGGCATGGCTCTAAGGAGGGCTAGAACATGGTTGCATCACATAAAACGAAATGCCTCAAATTGAATACACATGGCATACACCCTATGTATACCGAATTACCAATCATACCGAAGGGTTTCCCTCCACCCCCTCAAAACCAAACTGATTCTCTTTCTCTCCCCCACATTGCGGAGTACATCAAGCTAGATACAGTAGAGATGTAAAGGGCAAGGTACTTGAGTAGCAGCCCAGTATATAAACAACTAAATAGACAGAAGGTTTGGTAGGTATTATGGGTGTTAAGAAACACCTGTTGGGGGTGATGTCAACCATCTCACACGACGGATCTTCTCCTCCGCCAGCTTTGGTCGGACCTTCTGTAAGCAAGGCTCGTGGATAAGGCTGCGATTAGATGCATGAGACAGCTGAAGTGGCAGGATTTCAGTTGCGGCTTTGGGTATACCCCTGGCATGTGGCGGAAGGCTAGATGTTAGCAACCACGCTAATGAAATTATCATTTGGCATGAGAGAAATTGGTCGGCTCGCAATGTTGCTCGATGTGAAAATACATGAAAAAGAAGAAGAAGAAGAAGAAGAAGTAAAAGAAGAAGAAGAAGAAGACGAACGCCTGTAGGTGATACTTATTGAAGCGAGACGTGGTTCAGGAAAGAGGAAGCAAGAATGCCGATTGGCGGACTGAGAAAGCAGGGCCCCTGGAGAAAAGCATTCTCTAATCACCTCTGTACAGCCGGTAGTACGTGTACTGTCGTGGCTGCTCAGGACCCCCCCGAGGCTTCGAATCTTTATCATGGCTCGATAATGCTCTCCTCATAATTACCTTGGGCCGTGCCGATCTGAATCCCAATCCTGATTTCTGCAGTTTTATTAGTTCCAGTGCTCGCTATCTTCGTCTCCCTCTGTGCGACGGAATTCCAACGTTTTGGCATCACGTTTGAAAATGCGGCAGCTCTGTCAGCCACTGCGCTCAACCTCGCTGTTAATTAACATCTCGCTCTTGCTTTTTTCGCGCAGGATTCATCAGGTTCGGCGACGGAGTAGCCAGTCCGATCAGGATGTTCAGGCTCAAAGGTTACTAACCTGCATTGTGCTTCATACCCATTTCCCGCAGACATGCAGCCTTCTTGCTCTCCTGCTGCTGACCATTCTTCTTGCCTTTTCTTCGTGCTGACCTGCTGCTGCTGACCTGCTACTTCGTTACGGGTTGCAGGGGAGGGGGGGGGGGGGGGGGGGGGCTGTCTTGAGTGAAGGTACAAGGGGGTGGGAAGTCTAGCTCACTGCCTTGGTTTCATTTGAAATCCACAGCTTAGCACTGCAGACCCTTTCAAAGAAGGCTTCTAGTCGTCTTGTCTCTTGCTGTTGACAATTTGATTTCCTGCCCTGCCACAATGCTGCCTGCCAGCCCCATTGTAAGAAACATTAGCTCCACGAGCCCCTTCTTTAATTCCCCATGCCTCCATGCGCTGACGACGATTGAGTAATCCTAGCTTGCTCCAAAAAATTTCACCATGCCATGCCTATCCAAACACTAATGCCCATGCCCATGCATGTATGTTAGTCTATCCTTTGTGTTTGTTTGCCTGCCTGCCTGTCTTTGTGTTTCTTCTCTTTGCTTGCCCGCTCGCTTCTCGTTTGTATAGAGATGCATGTATGATTCCTATAAATCATGAATTTACTTCCATCCACTCCTACCTTTTTACAGGGCACCAATGTGGCCATGGGCCAGAATCCTTGTGCCACTTAAGCTGTGGTAGCGGCAACTAACTGCTGTAGGGGGTTATAGTTTCCCTTACAATTGCAGAACGACGTGACGACACCCCTACTAGACAAGGTATGTGATTGACTAACTTGAACATTATGTTTTATTTTCTTTGTATGATGAGTGACTAACTAAGTGACTAAGTAAGTGGCTGACTGACATAGTGATTGACTAACCAAATGACAGTTAGTCTTACTAAGTGATTGAATGAATGAATTACTGCTTGTCCTACAACTTCGTGAATAAGTGACTAATTGACTGTTTGACTGACTGACTGACTGACTGACTGACTGACTGACTGACTAGGTGTCTAACTAACTAATAACATGAGTGTTTGTCTAACTGACTCACTAAAAGAATGACTGTTTGTCTTACTAACTTCTTGGTGACTAACTCACTCGCCAAGTGATTGGTTGATTGACTGGCTTACTTGACTAGCTTGATTGACTGGCTTTCTGAGTTGCATTGTGTTTTATTCATTCCTCTAACTCACGAACGCATCCATTTTTGCAGGTCAAAAAAGTTAGGTGGCCGTTGGCCGGCATCCTTTTCCTGCCGACCGACAAGCTTACTATGGGGGGCTGGAGGAAGACCATGGAGACCGAGCTTAGATAGATAGGCCAAGCTAGTAGCTAAGGTTTATATTTGTACCTAGGACCATTGCAAGGCTAGTTGGTAGTGACTTGCACTTGCTTGGTTTGTACCCTTGGCTTGACCTATCTTTGCTTGAATTGACTTGGTTTGGTTTGGCTTGGCTTGGGTGATAGCGATTTGTTCGAGTTAACTCGTTCGTGGTAATCGTTTGTTTTGAGTGCTGTAGACGGTATTGGTTATGTGGCAGCAGCTAAATTGCTGGCTAATGCTATGCAACCAAGGTTAGCTTGACTTGCTTGGATATGTATTTACTACTCAAGTACCGACTATACTACCCGACTATACTGTCTAGTACTACTGTTTAGTACTATATTTTGAAGGATATTACATAACTAGCCACAAGTGGAGTGTCTTTTAATGTATTTCCCAATTGGTTTTACAATGTAACACGACCATGAATAAATCCGAAACCGTGTCCCCCGCCCCCGCTCACTTTTATATTATGACCCATTTTAAGAGCCTTAAACCACCACTAAACTGGTTTAAGCGAACACGCTAAACCATATTAAACGCATCTAGGATTAGGGATATTAATCGAGCCACCTCTAAACGCTTGTAAACGATCTCGCTTAAACAGCTTTAAACTAGTCCGGATTAAGGATTACTAAACGATCGTAAACCACTAAAAACTCCTATAAACGATCACTCTAAGCTACCTTTAACCGAGCATAGGTTTAGCGATCTTAAACCGCTAAAACGCGCCATAAACGGCGTTTAAGGACATCTTAAGCGAGTTCAGCTTACTAGTTTAAAGCAAATCGGTCTCTTTTTTAAACGACTTCTCAGGCCAAACTGTAGACGTTTTAGATTGCGTATATTTGGTAGGGTAATATGTGTATAGTGTAAACATTGTGTATACCGGTACACTGCATATATTCGTATACCACTACACTGCATATACGGTACGATGAATATGTTGTTTGAACACTATGGCACAGTGTGTACACTTTGTACACGGTATCATTAGTGGTTTTCTTTTCAGCTTCGAGCAGCGGCTTCTTGGCAGCTCCAATGGGGTCAGCGGCTTCTTGGCAGCTCCAATGGGGTCAGCGGCTTCTTGACAGCTCCAATGGGGTCAGCGGCTTCTTGACAGCTCCAACTAATGGGGTCAGCGGCTTCTTGACAGCTCCAATGGGGTCAGCGGCTTCTTGATAGCTCCAATGGGGTCAGCGGCTTCTTGACAGCTCCAATCGGGTCAGCGGCTTCTTGACAGCTCCAATGGGGTCAGCGGCTTCTTGACAGCTCCAATGGGGTCAGCGGCTTCTTGACAGCTCCAATGGGGTCAGCGGCTTCTTGACAGCTCCAATGGGGCCAGCGGCTTCTTGACAGCTCCAATGGGGTCGGCGGCTTCTTGACAGCTCCGATGGAGTCAGCGGCTTCTTGACAGCTCCAATGGGGTCAGCGGCTTCTTGATAGCTCCAATGGGGTCAGCGGCTTCTTGACAGCTCCAATGGGGTCAGCGGCTTCTTGACAGCTCCAATCGGGTCAGCGGCTTCTTGGCAGCTCCAATGGGGTCAGCGGCTTCTTGACAGCTCCAATGGGGCCAGCGGCTTCTTGACAGCTCCAATCGGGTCAGCGGCTTCTTGACAGCTCCAATGGGGTCAGCGGCTTCTTGACAGCTCCAATCGGGTCAGCGGCTTCTTGGCAGCTCCAATGGGGTCAGCGGCTTCTTGGCAGCTCTGATGCTTGGCTATTAAGCTAATCCTAAAGCAGTCTAGTGCACCTGGAAGCTTGTATCATCAGTATTCTAGGCCTACCATGCTGATATTTTAAGATTCAGTCCAAGGCATGTGCCGGGGAGCTATTTAAAAGCTGTTGCTCGTAGCCGAAAAGTAAAAGCACTGTGTTACCGGATGTTGCGGAAATTAAATCATCTGCATAGCACGAACTACAGGCCCCTGACGTGAGTCGTTTTGCGATTTGTTGGGGGTTCATTTCGCCTATTGTTTTTGTATACAGCCTTCCCCAATATGGATGCTGGGTAAGTACATTTAGCCTATCTGGCTACGCCTTCACTGGCTAGAGTGCTAGTCTGTTAAAAAACACGCGTAACAACTAACTCATACATAGGGACCGGCAAATCATATGATGCTGACCAAAGAGGAGTATGATATCATATGATATCATACAAATATCATATGATTTAATATCATATGAATATATGACATGATATGATGCCGTAGGCCAAAGTTACCCAGTCAGACCGCCGTCACCGTATGATATCATATGATATCATATGATGACATGATATCATATTGCCTATCCCTACTCATACAGTCCTGTACTTGGTTAAACTTGGTTACATAGCTTCAGCCAGCATTTTTTCTGCTCACTGTCTGCGTCGGAAAAATAGTATGAGGGGAGATGTAAACGCGAACTAATCATTGTTTTCATTTTGTTATTAAAAATGTCCTGTACAGTCCTGTGCAGTCCTGCACACTGAGTGCAACCACATAGTTGTAGAAAGTAGACTTTGACTTGTAATTGAATTGTCGCATGGTCTAACGACCATGACAGGGAGCTTGTCTGCTGTGGTCAACAGGGGTAGTGGTGGATGTTCGATTGGTCGAGGGTAGTCACCATGTATTAAAAACGATACCAAGGGTTGGTATCGTTTTTAATACATGGTGACAACTTTTTTTGGAGATTCGGTGGGAGATACCGACCCTCGACCAAACGAACATTCACCAATACCCCTATTGACCACGGCAGACAAGATCCCTGCCATGGTCGTCAGAGGCGGAGCCAAGGAGATATAACTAGTGCAGGTAGCAGGGTTGTTCAGGACGTGGTGTCCTTCGTCTCAGATGCAACGTGGGGAGGGTCCGTTGCCCGGAAGGAAGGGTCCGTTGCGTCGCAGGACGCAGGCTACACAAGTGGTTGCGCCTCAGGCAGCAGAGCTGGTGGGTCCTCCTGAAGTCCCCTGATAGGTAGTACAGCCTTACATGTCGAATGTACCCTACCTTAGTAAGAGCGAGGATATCATCCCGATCACTGCTACCTACTGCAAAATCATAAACCCAATCTTCAATAACCTTCCACATCTGGATTTCATATCAAGTGATGTAGAACCTCTTGAACTTGGACTCGGTTACATACATGGACCCAAAGCTCCAGGCCGTAAGTAAGTAATTTGGCTGCTCGTCCTCTTTGGCAGTAGCATTATCTTGAACTTGCGCTTTGGGAACATGACTCCAGGCTCTATGAAGGCTACTGAACAGAACTGATCCCCAAACAGTCGTTTTACCGGAGGGAAAGATTACGAAAAGCCCGCAAAAGCAACCATCAGCTGACTTTCAGAAATGTACGGAATGCTAACATCCAGGGTACTTCAGGAGGGCCCCCAGCTCTGCTGCCTAACCAATTCTGTAGCCTGCGCCCTGCAAAGCAACGGACCCTTCCTTCTGGTCAACGGACTCTCCCCACGTTGCGTCCTACGACACAACGGACCCGTCGACGTTGCGTCTGCAATGGAGGACGCAGCGTCCGGAACAACCCTGCTCCTCACATCAATGGGTTCATAGTCTAGATCGCCATCGATAACTGAGAAGACCGAAGACTTTTCGAGCAGGGGGGCTACAAGATCTGCATACCAGGTTTGGAAGATATCGTAACCACCCTTACCATCGTATGGAGTGTTTCGTCGCATCGTGATGTCTTGGTTGAAATGGGATTTGGAGATCTGCGGATGAGACGTAATGGGCAAGAGAACGGAGAAGTCTTGTGGTTAGGAGGAAATGGAGATCTTCTACAGGAAGTAGTTGACGGGAAGTAGACGGGAAGAAGAGGGGCGGGGGGCAGGAGATTTGGCTTCGCGGGCCGACGGGGGTAAGGAGATGGTGGGAGGGTAGGAGAGGGGGACTGATGGGTAGACGCAGTGTGTGTGTGTGTGGGGGGGGGGGGGGCGGGGGGGGGGGCTTTTGGTGTTCCAGCGGGGAGTTGCCTAGCAATCAGAGGAGATTTCTGCACCTGAGACCCTTTTCCCTTCGGTTGTTGCGGCGGCAACTGTAGAAGGCACTGCAGGTGCGCGGGAGCTCGGATCTACGGACAGAAGGGTAACAGGCTTGATGCGGCTCAAGTCTGTTGCAGTGGAACACGTTGCGGCGTTGATGAGCGATAACCTTTAGCTTTCCGGAGTATTATGTCTTGAGCACTCTCACAGGGAATGGACTCGCGTGGGCTTTACAATCGTGATAGCATGTCAGGCGACATGGCAGATATAAGAAGGGAAAGGCGACAGTACCTTCAGGGTACTGCCGCCCGGTAGGTGCCGGCCCTAACGGGCAGAGGCACTTACTATGGGAAGCTTCCAGGCAGAAAGCCTGGCGCACCAAGACACTCTAGCTGGACCGGGAGAACCGGTCTATAACAGATATCAGGAACATAGACAATCAGCGCGCGTATGACGCTGTTCTGGCTGCAGAATACTTTCTGCAGGTTAGGGATTATTATGCTTCCCTGTCTGTTGCTCCTGCTGTTTCTTCTGGGCGCCTTGCTGCCTCTTCAGCCTCTCTTGGCGAGTCCCCTCTTGATCCTGCTCTGTTGCGACTGAGTACCCTGTCCCTTGACCGTCAGAACTTCATGGCCCTGTCCATGATGTTTGCTCATATGACAGATGACCTTGTGAAGATGTGTCAGGATTATTCAACCCCTCAGGAGATCTTTATGGATATCCGAAGGTGGAATTCTGATGCACTCTCTGCAGAGGTTCCTCTGTTGATGAGCGAGCTTCGTGATGCAGTGATGCGCTCTGACGAGCGTGTCGATGATTTCTTTCGCAAGGTTTGGGGATACTGCTCTGATCTCCGCAGTGCGCGGTCTCCAGTTTCGCAGGATTACGCCATACGCATGGGTATCATCATTGGGGGTATCCATCCGGATGGCACGTTTCGACTCTCTGCGTATCAAGTTTGGGATGATGCGCCACCAAGGGATCCCTGTAGATTACTGGCACTGTCTGAATGAGTATAGGAACATAAAAAAAAAAGATAACGCCTGGAGGGGCGTGGTGTTAAGGGGACCCTCCCGAACGCCGCAGCTGGGGAAAGTCACCATGGCAGACATAGTAAGTGTCACCCTCCAGGCGGGAGGGACTCCTTCATGCGACGTGTGGCAAGAATGCTGGTACAGGAGGCGGTAGATTCTCTGTGCAGCTTAGAGATGAGTTTGTCTACGTGTTCGCGACTGATACCTAAGGTGGAGAGATTGGTAATAGTTGGGATTGTATGGTACCAGTGTACCTATGTGAAGACTAGGTAGTGTACAAGGAATCCTTGTTATTGAAGGATACGTTGGAGTTCCTTATGCTGAACGCTCTTTTCCTGGAATTTGATTTGGTGGTTAGTGTCTGAGCAGTAGCCCAGTTCAACTAGGTAGGCTTTTCTTGGTTTGATTCGTCGTCAATGAGGAGGAGATCAGGCCTGTATTTATCCCATGTGGCTTGGGGAAGATCAGGGGGTTTGAGGGTGGCTGGGGGTCTTGTGGGAATGTCGGAGGACGCTTCACAAGTGCCTGCATCCATGTACATGGGAGAGCCCCCAGAGCTCCTTTGGCTACTGCCTTTCGGATGAGTTGGACCGCCTTATTATGTCTGTTAATATACATTCCTTTGAAGACAGGGTGGCTGCACCCAGCAAGAATATGGCCAGCTCCGTCCTGTGCTTTGCGACAAAGAGGGCAGTTATCATAGAGGAACATAGATATCCTAAAAACATACGCGACTTCCCAAGTCGGGACTCCAGAGCATCCTGAGGTGGTCCCGGACACTCCTCCCCACTCTCCTGCCAATGCTGCTTTTAAGCATGGGCAGGGATCTGGTTCTCAGGGTTCCGGCTCTGCCAAGCGTTTCCTGGAGTGCACTTGGGGGACCCTGCCCCCAACAAGCGGCCCACAGGGAGGAGGCCTGTTGGACGAAGCATCCGCATCTGCGAAAGGCCAAGGATGGTGCACTAGGTAAAGCACCCGCGCCCATCAACTTGGCCCTTCCAGCTACGTTGACTTCCAAATAGTTGTCCTCACTGCAGGCCCAGATTGATGGGTATGCTATGGATAAGAAGTAGGTGGTAAGCCCTGTCCTTTTCTCTTGTAACACGAAGATCTCAAAACGTGTGTGTAGCCCTGTCTCTCTGAGGGTGCTCTGGCATGTTAATTCTGGGGCATGCATTGTCTATCACTGGTGACATGTCCCTGTTCTTAGTGTATAATGCTTCTCTTAATGGGACAGCAGTTAGATTTGGTAATGGTGTGGTTCAACGGTCAGCAGGCAGTGGATCCATTGTGTCATGTAGTGATTGGTTACCAACACCCATCACTCTATCCAATGTTCTCTACATCCCTCACTGTCCGGTGAACCTCCTGTCAGTAAATGCTGTTGCTCATTCCCATAACTGCCAGGTTTCTTTTGATAGTACTAGCTGTACTGCCACACAGGCCTCTTCTATTCTTTTGGTCTTTTCCTGCTCTAGTGATGGATGTGTATAAGTTTGCCTGTAGGCCTTGTGCCTTCCCCGTGGTGCTCTTTATGCTGACCCTTATCCAGTCTTTGCACTTGATGTTGATGAGGATGGTGGAGTTATTATCCCTACTACCCCTGAATGGCTGTGGCATCGGCGGCTGGGTCATCCTGGCTATGAAGCCATGCGCAGACTTGTCAGAGGTAAGATGGTTAAGAACTTGCCCCTCACCAATGAGAAAGTGAAGAGACTGCTTAAGATCCCTTGTGATGCTTGTCAGAAGGCCAAGGCAAAACGTTTGCCTTTTCCTAAAGAAAGCACTACAGAGATCCGTGCACCTCTGCAACGCCTACACTTAATAATAAAGTAATGATAATGCCTGGAGGGGCGTGTGTTTAAGGGAGCCCGTCGTACGCGGGTGGGGAGCGGCCTCCTACCTCAACTGGCCAAGCTACCATCGCGGTTGACGACGACCTGCAACGCCAAGAGCGACCGAAGGGGGAGTTCCGAACCCCGACTCTCATTTCTTTAGCAATTTTGGTCTACCACTAGACCATTGTAATCACTGAAAGAGGCTTAGGTGCCTACACTTAGATATCATGGGACCTGTTCATATTAGGGGCTTGGGCTTCCGCGGTGGAGGGGATTTTATATCCTGTGTCTCGCTCCACAGACCAATACTCTGGCTATGAATGAGGTATTGGCCTTGAGGTCAGGGATGAGGCTCCCTAGCAGTTCAGAAAACTACCATCCTTAGGTGGATGACTCAGCTACATGGGTTTGTTTTCAAATGTCTGAGGTACTGACAGGGCTAAGGAATTTTTAGTTAAGTGTGTTCGGAGAATGGTTGATCTCTCGGTTGGGGCAGTGCATGAGTTGTGTCGATGAATGTACACTGCTCAGTAGAATGCTACTGTAGAAAGGTACCAATGGGGGTCTTGCAGAATGTAGCTAGGAGTATTCACTTATAGTCTAAGCTTCCTAAGTCCTTCTGGCCCGATGCCTTTCTCAGTGCTTGTTATCTTCGCAATCGGCTGCCCAACCAGGGTGACAAGACTCCTTATGAGCTGTTCTACGGTGTGGTTCCTGATGTGTTGTTGTTACGTGTGTTTGGTTGCCCTTGCTATGTCACTTTAGTAAATGGGAAGAAGCGTAACAAGCTTGATGAAAGGGAATTATCTGGTAGACTGGTTGGGTATTCCCTGGTGAGCAAGGGTTATTTTGTTTGGGTTCCAAAGTTGCGCCAGGTAGTAGAGAGTCGTGATGTGCTCTTCTCCCACGATGAAACAGTTCAGCTATAACTGCCCATATACTGGCTCTCCCCTTATGATGGGTCCCGTTATGTAGACAGCATCCCTACTGCAATCAACAGTCATATGCTGGATGTGATGGAAATGCCTATAGCCCCGTTATTCAACCCGGAGTTCGTGATATGATGGCTGTCCTGTCATGGGGATGAAACTATGCTCGTCCCAGAGAGTCAGGGACCCTGATATGACATGTATCGCAGTGTGAAGGTAAAGGACCCAGTGGGCGGGACTCTAAAGTTCCTCCGAGCATAAATTTAACCGCAATTCAGAGGGGTCGCCCCCCAACTTCTTCAACCATTGCATTCCCTCCCACCTGGCAGTCTGAGCCAGAGGCCTGATACTCGCCTCACTAGAGCTAATAGACCGAAGCACAGGTAGGCTGCGCTTGCTCATCCAGTTCACCAGGCCACCCAGCAGCAAGCACCAGCATAGCCAGTCTGAGATCTCCTGTCAGACCCATCATCAGCAAAGGATCGAGTCACTAAAGACAGTAAAGATAACTCAGGCTGTGGCTATGAACTGTAAGTTGAGGCCCAGGTGGAATAGGAGCCCTCACATACAAAAGTAAGCGCTTGGCTGCCCCTAAAGAGGGGGACATACAATACGCGGTGAGAGCATTAACCTGAGACAGTAGTTTTACAGCAAAAGAAAATATCAGGGCCTGGTGCAAGTAGCCATGGTAGAGAGCAAAGAAAGCACAACAAGGGAGAAGGTACTGGCTATTAGAGGGCAGGATCTCCAGAGGGGTCAGGTGACAGTGCACTTGGCCATGGGGCAGAGAACTTGGGGCTTTGCCTGCAAGCAGAGGTGTGAGACCAATAAAAACTGCTCCACCACCAGATAAACAATGTAGGAGTGCTGGGAGAGGTTGATCTGAACACACCTGCCATCAGAGTCAAGTGCCCCTTACATGCATGTTTAATCCAGTAGATATAAACCTGGACAGGCACATATCCCAACTCCTTTCAATCAGCACACCCAACCCATCTCGCTTTACACGCCTAGGTTGATGCCTTGTCCTGGTGTAGGAACACTCCCACTAGGTCAGCTGTGGGTCAGAGTGAAATACAGGGGGGCAGAAGTGAGGATGAAGCTAATCCTGAGTGGTTCCAGAAAGGCATTATGAGCCATCATCAACATTAAATCAGGATAGGACTGATTTCCTCATCTGTCCTGATCTGGTGGGACTGCAAGAGGAGCCCAAGTTTGCTTGTGAGGGAGCATATGCAGTAAGCACTTGACCATTGCTGCCTGCAGGCAGAGTGGCTCCACTTCAACTTATCTTTCATGCTAGCTTGCAGAACAGGTGTCTCATACTTGCTCTATATGAGAGTGGCCAGAACGAAGCATGGAGCATGGTGGGCGCACGAGGGGCTGATAACAGGAGCAGGGTCCTACATTAGTGGGCATATCCTGCTCTCTCCAGGTCCGCTACAACCCATACTCGCTTGGCTATGAATACCTCAAGGGTGTCGTACCTTGCATAAAAATCATGGGATAAATCAGTCCCCTTACAAACGGTGCACAAGGGGACTCTGAGCATGACTATGCAGATATTGTATAGACCTTGGGCTGCTCGGACAGTGACATACATGTGGTCCAGGATTTCAAACACTCTCAAGTTTCCCCAAGAGGATAGTACCCCCTCCTGGTTGTCTTCAAAGGGTGTAGCTGACAGCAGATCATGTGACGCATTGTTCTGGATGTCAGCTTGTGAACCCTTGGGTCTGAGTCGTGTGGCGTGGTGTAATGTACTACCTGGGGGAGAATCAGTGATGCCAACTAGGGACCTACTGTCTGGAGGAGTACGTTGTCTCTTTGAAACAGGATCCGCTGGTTGATCCAGTATACGAATTATGACGGTAGTGTCTCCTAGTTATCCAGTGTGGTTGTTTTTACAGTGAGAGCGGTATGCGGTCATGCACTTAATGGAGTAGGTATCACTATTGTTGGGATCTACTTCTGGCTCTACTGGTTCAGACAGCCTTTGGGCTGGCATACAGATGGGATATCTCTTTCTATAGATAGGCCAGCATGGAGTGCCTATTCATGTGGCACGCCAGCTGATTTCCCAACAATCTATGTTCACTCATCCTCGGCTACTGCTAGGGCTTGATTATCTGGCATGGGCCTCTGCAATCCTGCTCTAGTGTGCACTATCTCATGACCACATACAGTACTGCAGATGCGGCAGGCTGCTCATTGGATCTCTTCTCTGTACCTGACAGTGTCAGGGATTGCACGTTCAGGGTTGCTGCCAATGCTCCATGAGGACCTGTTGGTTAGGGACCGACTTAGCATCGGCAAGCTGATCTAGATGGGTGGCTTAAAGCCAGGCCTGTATCTGCTGAGGGGCGACTGTCGTGAGCTTATGGCCCATATACATCACAGTTCCAGCATGTCATTTCTGGTTTTCTCTGCGTCTTTTAATTGTGTCTGGTAGATGACATGATTTTGCAAGATGAGAGCAGGCTGGAAAGTGAATCAGGGGGAAGAGACTGTGTTGGACCCAGGTATTGGGAAACCACGGGTGATAGGGTCAGCAACGAGAAAGGGACTATGGTGCAGGATTAGGAGGAGAGCCCCGTAGTGCTAGTGATTAGAGAGAAGGAGGTGAAGGAATGAGACCCAATAGTGCTGCAGCGAGGAGGAGGAGCTGGGGTGTCTATTTGACGCTGATTTTATAAAATCAGTCTCTGAGTCGCATAATGCACACCGGTACCTTTTCCCTCCTTTGGTACCGCGTGCCCTGCCGCCAGCGCACAGGCTAGCTGTGGCCTGACGTGACCACTTGCAGTACCCTGCAGTACACATCTCGTATTCTATATGATTGCGCCTGTTGCGTACCTTAATAGTATCTTTTCTCTATCGAGACCTATGCCGATTGTAACAATCTTACAATTAACAGTTATGTGCGCGATCTTTAGACGCTAACGGAGAACAGCCGCTCTGATTCTCGCGTTCGTACCCCTCAAATTTAATCAGGTCCCTCTGACTTGTCGAAGGCCCGAGTTTTTAACTAAGCACCTGGGAAGACTCCTGCGGGATCCTACTTCCCGCTGCTCCGCCTGCCGCTTCCTACCAAGAATCCTTGGATCTTGCACTACGTCCTACGACTGGAGCAAGCAAGAGCGACCACAAGTCACACCAGAAATCTATGAAGTGTGAGTATAGGACGACGCCCTCACGAGAACACACAGCTGCCTGTATTGATTCTCAGGTATAGCTTAGACGATCAATTTGTCTACGACCCCAGCTTAAGACGAAGCTCCTGTCTCGAACATTGCCGCTTGGCAACGCCTTACATCCACCGGTGATGCGCTAGCTGGATCCTTATTAAATCGCCGATTCCCCACACACACTCCAATTCCCCCCTATCCCCTGCCCCGCCCCTCGTAAACTCCCCCTATCCCATCACATGCCGACCTACAACGCAAGCGACTCCGTACACAGAAGAAACCTCAACATGCAACTTCTGTTTTTTCCAAATAAAACCGTTTCTAACGCTTATTCACCCCCCACCTCAATGGGGGGGGCCTAAAAAAAAAAAATAAAAAAAGAAAAAAAAACACAACAATAAAAAAAAAAAAAAAAAAAAAGCCCAACCCGCCCCCCCTTTTTTTCTTTTTACCCCCCCCCCCCCCCATCCTGGCGCTGCGCTATGCAGACATATACTCCTGCGCACTCACCTCACATAGGGAACACAATTGCCGTTGCATTCGACTGCCAAAACACGCAAAGGTGGTCGCTCGCCGAGCCGCCGATCTGAATGGCTTTAACCCTAGCTGATGTGACCACTCTACGCTGTACCTCCTAGATTGCGGACTGCTGTCCCAGCTGTGCCGGCTCCGTACGGCTCCCCAACCAGGATCATCCACCTGGAAAAGCAACCAAGCCCCCTTCAAGATCATCACAAAGAATCAACTGTATCCAGCTCGCCAGATCCCGCAGCAGCATCATACCACAAACTACACACAGATATGCACTAGGCTTTTCTGGATTCTGGTTATTCCGCTTGTTACCTCTGAGGAGGGCAGCAGCCGGCACTAAGAACACCACCCCTGACATGCCCTACCTTGGCAAATCCGCTCTGAATTTCAGCCTGGAGATCTGTGCCAGAACTATATCCTCCTCCATCAGGCCCTGCACATACTGATCTATTCTATAGATTACTCACCCAAGACTCCAAACCCCACATCAGTCATCTTACCAGCACCCTCCTCCTTCTCAATCACGTATAATTAGCTTCCAAGGGACTGAAACATCCCGCCCCTTTCACTTATATTGAGGTATATCAATCAATTCAACCCACAGCGCAATCCACCAACTTGTCTATGCTCCAAGACGCCCTCACCTCAAATAGGCTGCTTAGTGAAGCAAGTACTCGAACCACCTGCATCAAATACTTCAGTGAACACCTGCAAAATTGGCCAGCTTCAGCAATCTTTACAGGCATTGAAAGCCATCATTCATTCAGACAGAAAGCACTTTGCCCTCCCATTCAGACGAACGAAGACTATCTCTACAGTAAACGATGACCATGTTGGGTAACTGTGGAGGGTTACATAGGCCATAGTGCTCCAGAGCACTGCAACAGTCAGACACGACCTGGCTTTTCCAAGCCTAGCTGACTCAGTGTAAGCTTGACGCGAATGCACAATCATAGAGTCACCTCCCAAGAACAGATCAGGACGATGACAAGCAATCATCGACCGAACACAACAGCACTCCCTAAAGCCTATAGACCCAGTGACAGGAGACCTGCTAGAAAAGGATACCTCAAGCAGGGGACGGCCATGCCCACGTTGTGATGTGATCAGTCCACCTCCACTCCAACTCTGACAGTGAGGGTGAAGACAACACAAACGTTCCCTGGATCCCTGGTAGCAAACTCAGATATGAAAGACAACCTCAGCCCATGAGATGTTGGTCCACCAACACAGAGGTCAAGTCTGTGTTCATTTGCCTTGCCACTGACCGCCTTGCCCTGGCTAAGTACAGCATTCTTTGTGAGCAAATAAGACTGATGATGAATGCACTATAGAGATGGAGAGTTTTCCAGCAGCACTGTCAGACAGAATGATGGACATAGATACTGCAGCATCACTCTCATGCAACAGAGTAACATCTCCCATCTGCTCATGCATGACATTCAGACCTCCAACATCCTATTAGGCTGCAGCATGCAGATCAAGACTCTCCACTTCTCTGCAAGCAATAGGGCAAGGCCAATCATGGGCATGGCAGGACTCTGATCATCCCCCACTGAAAACAACTGTACTTCTTGCGTACTGCAACATGCCCAACATCATTAGCATTCATGCGAGCCACAGCCTGTGCCCAGACCTCAAGTTCACCTGTCCAAAGACTCAACCACCACTCTCCATGCCAAGACATCGGGATTTCGTGCCAAACTTGCCCTCTTCATGCCCCAAAAAGGCATGGGACTCTACCTTACCCAAACTTCACCACCCCTGCCAGTAAATCCCTCTATCCCTGTGGACCTACCATTTGGCCTACATCATGCAGGTTACCGAAGCCTCCAACAACTGCACACTGACTTGAGACGGGCAGTACCCACCCACTCATGAGACCTCCCTTTCAGTAGAGCTGATCAAGACCTCCAGGAGCGGTTCCCTCTAACTTCTGCTCCAATCTGCACCCCAACACTGATCTGAGATAGGGCAGTAACCACCCACTCATGTGAGCACCAAGACCTCAAGGACTCCCCCTCCCATTTCTGCGCTCCACTGCAGCCACACTCTTCTGAGATAGGCAGTACCCAACCCACTCATGTGGAGGCAGACCAAGAGCACTTCAGGACTCCCCCTCTTACCTCTGCAACATCTGAACCCACACTGATGTTTGAGACAGGGCGTATCCCCCCCACTTATTGGAGGCAGACCAAGACCTCCAGGACCATCCCTCCTACCTGCCAGTACATTCCCCTTCACTGCCCAGGCAATCTTGAAGAATCTGCTGATGGTACTGACAGTGATTGACAGTCCCTCAGAGTGCTCTATCTCTCTTGGAGGTTACACAAACACCTAGGATGACCCTTTGACTAGTGAGTAGATGACCTCCAGACACACTCCAACTCGTCCAACAGCAGCTGGGAACAACCTGAACCTACAACAAGGCCAGAGCAGAGATGGAACATCCTCAGTGACCAAGATCCGGACCGAACCTGTATGAGTATATGATGCCCCATTAGATGGACGGAGCCACTCAAGCATCTAATCTGTGACACAGCAACTACCTGGGACCAGATGGATACTGCGTCAACAGGTCACCAGACATTGGACTACCACTGGAAGAAGTTAATCAGAATGTCAACCACATCTCACTTCCTGCCACAACTCCAGCCTTA